>JAHRHZ010000057.1:6473694-6558310 GCA_024137785.1 Ginglymostoma cirratum | reverse complement strand
GAACCATTCATCTCAGTGGTTGTTGGACAGGCTCTTGTGCTCGTTTGCTGTGGATGAACCAGCCCCATGTCTCCTCAGATGAGGAAGAAAATGAGCCTGATGGGGATACTAAAGAAGCTAACACTAATGATGAGGATGCTGAAGGATCCAGGGCAGCACTGAGACCAGGCAGACAGGACTGGGTGAACCTGATAGCTGCTAGGCTTGAGTGTGATAACTCTCCATTATGGTTAAAATTATCATTTCGATCAATCTGCTTCGATGCATTACAACACATTCTGAGACCATTTGATATCATTTCTATAAAACAGAAGATAATCATGAACATGACTCAATTAACACATAAGTAAAAAGAGAACATAGCTGCAACATAATCAAAAGTCAGAATGAGAAAAAGTAATTTGCATTTTAGTTCAAAGATAAGATACTACATTGCTTTCAGCCATGTTCAAGATGTTTTTACATAGGATCAAATTCAAATTTTTAGACTGATATATATTCCTAGTCTTTTGTACAACATGTTTTTGATGGGCCTGCTACAGCATGGTTCTGAACTGTTAACAACCCTTTCTTTATAAAGTCTGTACTTTTATCAGCTGTTGCTATTGTACTGCTGCAGTCAAATTAATGGGAGTGCAAACAATGCGTTTAACCATTAACCTGTGAGCCATATTTGCACCAATTCTGCATTGGAATGGCAGGTACTAAAACAGGAACAAGATCTGACAATTGGACCCATCCTTCACTACATAAATGCCATCTTAAGTTAAAATAATACATTACTGCTGGAAATTAATAATTAATAAATCTTAGCAGATATACTTCATCGATTTACAGCTTCAGAAAAAACAAAAGTTGCTTTTCTGTTACTCAACATCCACCAGGTGATGATCCGCCTTTCAGAGAGGATCTGCGACAACAAATTTTAGCTGTCTGGGATTATAAACCAAGCTTATGTCAATAAAATAAAACTGGTTAAATGATCTTTCTTCGCCACAGGCTAAGTCTGACCAAAGGGTCACTTAGCAATGACAATCAAAGAGATTTGTATAAAACCTTCTCAGTGGATCAGTGACTGAACTGAGGTTTATTGTCTGGTGATCAACAGTATTAGAGAAGCCTTTTGCCCTGGCTGCACTAAATATGCTGTCTGCCCTTTTGCCCATGTACAGATGGTTGATAGTTTTCTGGATGTACGTTGTGACTGAATTGTCTGATAGAGAATATTGTCAGGTTAATGTGGAGGAGGTTACAAGATGCTGTAACATGCATCTGACAGGCTACTTCTGTGCCCTGCAAGTGAAAATGAAATCGATGACAACAAAATATGGACCCACCTACATTGTGAAGTCTCCCGGGGGCCATATAATCTTGTTCTGTACTATGTGGACACTTAATTGCACGGCAACTGCTGACAGGGAACTAGAGTTTTAATATTTAACCAGGCATTAGATGCAGAACATATAGTTTGTTTCTTGTCAGTAGAGAAATACCAGCATTGTTATAGAATAACTTGGGCTCATTTAAATAGTCCAGAGGCCACCACTCTAACAAATTCAAATTAATTGTTTTTTGCAATGTTGCTGTGTTTCCTTGTCACATTAACTTTGGCATTCATATGCAAAAAAAGTGTTGTGCAAAAGTTCTTGTCTAAGATTAAGCTTTTTTTTAGCTAGAAGCTTTCAATCATATAACCGTATCAACTGCATATAGATCCTTGTCATTGCCTCCGGAAATATGGAACTTTGGAAAACAGAAGTTAAAAGAGATGAAGGAAAGGTTCAATTGCGGTGCACCACTTTGGAGCTTTAGGTTGAGGCTGAGAAAAATAGAATATTTCTTTGGCATGGTTTAATAAAATGTTCATTAACTGAGTTGACAATATTGCAGTATTAAAGCAGGCGGCTGGATTGATGTTCACCAAAACCAGAAGAGAATAAAGATAAAGAGACTATTTCACAACCTGTTTGCCAACTTTTGCTCAGTAAATGAAACTACTTCACCGTTCAGCCTGCCTCACTGACCAGAGGTTAAAGTGCGAAGGCAAGTATCTTTAACTGACAGTGCAATATACTAATCACCTTGTTTAATCTGTGCCGCAGGAATGAATGTCAGGGTTGTGTACATGTGTGTGTTTGTGTCTGTTTGAAGATGCTCATTTTTATTTTAGGGAGTGTAAAATTTTAGAGACCAAAATCAAAATGCTCTGTCACACATGGAACTTCTGAAACTATGCAGATAAGAGGAATGAAAAAAGTCTGGTGGTGTAGAATATCCATATTTCCAGGATCATCATGGAGTCTTTAGGATTTACAGGTAAATTTGCAGGATACTGCTGTGAACAACTCCCGGGGAAATATTTTTTGAATACTTCTGTTAATCATCCAGAAACTTTTGGAGTTGTAAATAAAAGGCTATTTAGATAGAATACCTACAGTATGGAAAAAGGCCCTTCAGACCAACAAGTCCACACTGAACCTCAGAGCAGAGCATCCAGACTCATCCCCCTATAACCCACTTAATCTACACATCCCTGGACACTACAGCCAATTTAGCATGGCCAATCCACCTAACCTGCACATCTTTTGGACTGTGGGAGGAAACTGGAGTACCCAGAGGAAACCCACACAGACACGGGGAGAATGTGCAAACTCCACACAGACAGTTACCCAAAGGTGGAATTGAACCCAGGTCCCTGGCGCTGTGAGGCAGCAGTGCTAACCACTGTGCCACTGTGACACCCACATTTGAATGGGTGGGTTGACTGTAAACAGGAGCACACATGATAAATTTCCAGAAATGTTTCTGATCAAAGTTGGCAACCTTACATTAGCGGAAAACAGCATCTCTCTATTGCATGGGATTGTACATACTCCCACTGCTCATTCACTCAATTTATAATAACAACAGACAAAAGAACAGAATCCTTCTCTAGAAACTGCTCAACAAAGGTATGTGTGTTGGGTGGCTCCCAGAGATTTGATGTTCTTTTCCAACCTTTAGTGAATTGCTGTAGAGTCATAGGGCCTCAGGTTTTATGGTTCTAATGTCAGGAAGAAATGTATGTTCCAAGTCTGTGGGCAGAAGGACTGGCTTGATGTTCTTTCATGTGGTCTCTGAATTGGCTGTCTGTGGGCCTACCATCCGATGAAGGATGCTGGATAGGCCTCTGACGTTGCTGGCCTAGTCAGAAGGCTGACACCTCTGAAATCTCAGTGGCATCACCAGGAGGGATGGATAAGTCATCTACAGGGCACCGCAATACGGAGGCACTCTTGTGGAGGTAAGGACTAATTGAAATTCAGATCGGCTGAGGGGGTGGGCTCTGTCAATCACAGGACAAATGTCCCTGAGGTATTGTGAAGTCTTCCTAGCGTGCCCCTAGTCATTTCTGTGGGACATGGAGATCGAGGCTCTGGGTATCATCCAGGCTATTATAGACAGGTTTCTTCCATGAAGCTGGTGAAATCCTGAAGAGCCAGGGCCAGTCCATCATCCTAATCCTAACCGTAATTGGTCCTTTTATTACGTAAATCAGATGCCCACCTCCTTGGATGTATCAGCCTGTCTGTCTCACAACCTGCTGCTGGGAAACATCCCCTGGGATTGGGACTGCACTATGACACTGTCCCGATGTGTGTCTTTACTATTTACCAAATCCCTGTCTCCAATCTCACAACTCAGGGTCTGTAAAATTCTGACCTTACAGTCATTACAGCACATAGGAGGGCCATTTGGCCCATTGACTCCATGTGCTCTCTGTAGAGCACTCAATCAGCCAAATCCCCAGTCTATTCCTGTCATCCTGCTCACTTTAACATAAACATTCAATTTCTTTTTGGAATTATTGATAATCTTCATGTGCTTTACACTGGGGAGACAAAACACAAACTGGGTGACCGCTTTTCAGAATGCCTATGTTCCGTCCACACAAATGACCCTGAGCTTCCAGTTGCCTGTCACTTCAACACACCACCATGTTGCCTGGCCAACATCCCTGTCTGAGGTTTGCTGCAGTACTGCAGAGAAGCTCAGCACAAGCTGGAAGAACAGCACCTAATTTTCCACTTGGAGACATTGCAGTCTTCGGGGCTCAATACCGAGTTCAAAACTTTTAGGATCTGAGCACCTTCTCTCATGTCCTTACCTCAACCCCCATACATCAGGCCTTGTTATCACATGTCAACACAACCAACCCATTGTGAGCTACTAATGCTTTCCATTTCCAACTTTTGGTTCTCTCAGGCTGACCATTATCTATTCATTTGTATGTCCAACTTCTGTTCTCTCTCTCTTTGGGCACTATTTCCATCTTTTACTCCTTCCCCCTCTCTCCACCCCTTCTTCAGCATATATACCAACCTTTTCCTCACACCATCAGTTGTGAAGAAAGGTCACTGGAGCTGAAACGTTAACTCAGCTTCCTCTCCACAAATGCTGCCAGGTCTGCTGAGTTTCTCCAGCTATTTCTGTTTTTTGCTCTGCATAAAAATTTTCTTTCTCACATAGTTTTTGTTTATTCCATTAATTGTTTTCTGTGCCTCCCCTTACATTTAAATTCAAGTTGAAACTGATCCTATTAATCATTGGAACTCACATTTGTTAGTCAGACTTTTATGTGGTACTTTGCCAAAGCCTTTCTTAAAATCTATGCCCTCACATTGCCCTCATTAACCTTCTCTGTTAAGCCATCGAAAAACTCAATTACATTAGTCAAGCACATCTGTCTTTTACAGATCATTCTGTCTCTCCTTGATTAAATCAGACTTCGTTAAGTAGCTTTCCTCTGATTCTTGTGTGTAAAACTTTACCCACTACTAAAACAATCCAGCTGGCCTATAGTTACTAGGAATGCTGGAACAATCTTCCTCGAATAATGGTGTCACGTTTGCCACTTTCTAATCCTCTGGCATCTACTCCTACTCTCCTCCCACCATCTAGGGAACATTAGATGTCTATTACAAGCCCTTCTCTTAAATCTGCCCTCACTTCCCTTAGCAAACTGGGATGGAAGCCATTTGGGACAGGCAGTTTATCCATTCTAACTAGAGCCAGCTTTTCCAGCACATCCTATCTATCCATTGTTAATGACATCCACTACTGCCATCATCTCTGCTTCTACCAAAATTTTGCCAGAGTCAACTCCCTTAATAAATACACTTACAAAGTATTTCAAGCGCCTAAATTTATATCACCCTTTTGTACCTCATAGGCCTCACTCTGCCTCTTATTGACCATTTTCCACTTACATATTTGTAGAAGATTTTTAGGCTCCCTTTCTAACATTATTATCTCCTCTTCACTATCTCTCTCAATTTAGTGTGTTTGGCTAGGTTTTCACTTGAAGTTATGTTTGTATTCCATAAAGATTGATGAAGACAAAGTGCTTTATATAGCAATCTGTAATGGAACAATGGGTGATCTTGAAGACGGAGATATTTCAAGTAGATGCTAGTTACATTCCAACAAGAGGGAAAGATAGGGAAACCAAGCCTTAGATGACAAAGAAGATAGAGAATATGATGAAACGAAGTGGGTTAATGATGCACATCAGCTGAATTCTTCCCTTGATTAGGTTATCCATGAACCCAGAAAATATATGTACAACTCCTCCTCTCTCCTACCACTAGATTACAATGTCATCTTGTTTCAGCTTTGTGCTTTGACTCCAGCCACAGACCCTGGAGTTTCATCTGTCAAAAGCCACATGTGAGTTGTTGTATTTGTTCATGAGTTACTTTCTTTTACGGAATCACATAAGTGTTATGGCACAGAAGGAGGCCATTCAGTTCATTGTGCCTGCCCTGATTCATTAAATGAGCGTCACAGCCGAGTGCAAATTCCTGCTTTTTTCCCATACCCCTGTACATTATTCTTATCCAAATAATCATCAAATACCCTCTCGAATGCCTCAATTGAACCTGCCTTCACCACATTTCCAGGCAATGCAATACATACCCTAACTACTCATTGAGTGAAAAAGTCTTTCCTCATATTACCCTTGCTCCTTCTGCATGTTACATCCTTGCCTACTGCATTTTGGACATTGACTAATATTTCATCTATTTTACTGTTTGTGGGACTTTGATCAGCACAGAATGGATACCCTTCAATCACCAGCTATTCCATTACAGCAAGGCTGATCTGAAACTTAACTCCACTTACCCACTAAGATCCATATTCCTTAATACCGTCAACCAATTTAAAAAAATGCCAAACCTTGTCTTGAAAACTTCAATACAGCCAATATCCACAGCCTTTTCAGCAAGAGCATTATAGATATTTACTGGAAAAAAAATCAAAAATTAAGTTGCTGTGCAAAAATTTCAAAAATAATTCATTGAGTTTAGAAGGCCTGAGGATTTGTTAAATGTGATATGAATGCTAGCTATGGTTTTTAACTGGAAGTAGTACCATTGGGTAGTAATCTGAACGTCCAGGTGAAATCTCTGGGTACATGGGTTCAAAGCCCACCACAACTCCTGGTGAAATTTAGATCCAATTCATACAAATGTTAGCATTTAAAAACATCTGGATGGGTATATGATAGGAAGTGTTTAGAGGGATATGGCCAAATGCCGACAAATGGGACTAGATTAATTTAAGATATCCAGTCGGCATGGATGAGTTGGACCGAAGGGTCTGTTTCCGTGCTATATATCTCTCTGAGTCTATCTGGAATCAAAAGCGAGTGTCAGTAGTTGTGACTGTTAAGCCACATGATTGTTGTTAAAAAAAAACCCATCTTATTCACTACTGTTCTTGAAAGAGATATGTCATCCTTATCTGGGCTTGCTACATGCGATCACAACAATGAGGTTAACTCTGAGATAACAAGGTGTAACGCTGAATGAACACAGCAGGCCAGGCAGCATCAGAGGAGCAGGAAAGCTGACATTTCAGGTCTGGACCCTTCTTCAGAAATGAAGGATTTCTGAAGAAGGGTTCAGACCCAAAATGTCAGCTTTCCTGCTCCTCTGATGCTGCCTGGCCTGCTGTGTTCATTCAGCGTTACACCTTGTTATCTCAGATTCTCCAGCACTGGCAGTTCCTACTATCTTCGAGGTTAACTCTGAAATGGCCAAGCAAGCCATTTAGTTTAGCGACCAGAATGGTTGGCCTTGTCAGTGATGTGCATATCCTATAAATGAATGAATCATTAGTAAATTGCTTTAGGCTGAGCCACCCTCTTTAAGCAGGACCATCATAACCTAAGTAGCAGGTCTTTAGTCAATGACTTTGGTTTGATTTTATTCACTCAGATTGTATCCCATCTCAGATTCAGATCTATCCCTGGTCTCCTCACCAAGGAGGGACTATCGTCAGTCTGAGATAACACTTTTGGAACAGCATTCCCTGATAATCCAAGAAGTAAATTGATTGATCTGTCAGGTCGTCTTTTACAGTGTGAGACTTGAACTTTCCCAAAATGTAAAATCAAACAGCTCAAAAGAAATTCATTTTCCGCAAAATGAATAAGATTGAAAAATGTGAGCTGCTTTTTTGTGGGCCAAGGTAATTCTGCTAAAGTATTGGCTAAGATGGTTAGGTCACCTTGATGAGAAATACTGGATGGTGGGTTTGATGCAAACTGTGTTTTATACAGACAGTGTCTGCCCTTGTTTGCAGCTCCAAATGTGGAGATTCATCCTTCCTGTCTGATGGCAAGGGAAAATCTTGAAAGCACAAAACCATCAGGAAGTCCTATCCCGGAAACCTCCTTCTAAAACCAGCTGAAACTTGGCAGATGTTGCTACATCGTACTGTTCAATTGTTAGAAGAACACATTAAGAAGGATATCCAAGAACCAAGATCTTCTGGAGCAAACAATGAGCAAACAATGTACTTGCTCTGACTACAATGTTGAGAATTCTTGGCGTCTGGTTTGCTCATGGTAGATGGTTGGATGAGAAGCTGCAAGTTAATGAGGTGAGATGTGCAGTTTTATATGGTTATTAACAAGCAATAATCCTCCTTTATAAGCTACATGTTACTCCCCGGTGAGAATCTCACTTCGATGCCATGAACTTGGTTAATAGATGAACTGAGTGGCTCCCCACACTGAAATAGGACTCCTGACACTTCCCACTTTTCTCACCATTTCCCACATTGTCGAGGCCTTGTTAAGCTTCTGCCATGGTGTTGTTTGCATCCACCTGAGAGTGCAGACAGTTTATCCTCTATTCTGAAAAACATCACCTCTGATATTGCAGCATTCTGTCAGTATTGCTCTGTCGTGCTGGCTGAGGTTATAGAATGAGGTCCTGGAGTGAGGCTTCAACCTTACAAGCTTCTGACTAAGATTCTGAGTGCGAATGCCAAGTCAAGACGGACACCAATATGAGACAGCTCGGGCAGACTGAATTAGGTCAGACAGCCCATGGTTCAATGGTAACTCCCTGCATTTCCTCCATTAGGCTGTGACTGATATGGCAGGATAGGTAGTCTGGGGTGGAGGGAGTACAGGAGGTCAGCAGCAGTGGTGTCAGCCATAGGACAGCTACAGTTTTGCAAGAGGATAAATAACTTCATTCTGCGAGGGTGAGTGACAAGCCTGTTTCCAAATAGGAGGGTATGTGGGTAATGTTTGTGTGAATTGGGAAATATGTTAATGAATGGCCACCAATCGAAGTGCATACTTGAGGAGCCTCACAACCCTGCATGGCTGAGGGAGATAGTGCTGCGGCAGTCAGCAGATGGAAAGAAGGGGTCATGTGCCAAATTCCGAGTGAGGAGTTATGCACTGAGAGTTATAGTCTCAACCCTGAGGTCACGGCGCCTCCAGAGATGAAAGTCTTCATTTTTCCATTATCTTCACAGAAGAAGAGGGCTCATAATGCCTAGGAGTCTTTGAGAAGTAGTGAACTCTGCCTAACCTGGCATTTCTCAACGTAATGGACATCCTTCATCAAGATGCAGATCCATTGGTTACAGAGCTGCTGAAGTTTTGGCCATGGGGTCAAAGGGTGAGAATCTGAGAGGCTGTCCCTCATTGGAGGAGGTGGGTGGCTGTGTTGCTGTGTGTGTGTGTGTGTGTGTGTGTGTGTGTGTTGTCTCAAAGCTATGAAAGTATCACGGTGTCACAGTTACATGGAGAAGGTTCTGAAATCCTTTCACCAACTTCACCTGAAGTGTAGGGTTTTGCTAATCTTCACATCTTCTCCAACAGTTTGGTCTTCAGCTCCAGCAGCCAGTATTCCCCTTGGGACCAGCACCAACCTCTGAGGAAGCTGAGGGATCCTCATAGAATGCAATGTTCCATCCTCACTCTTGACCTTCTACCAGTTCTGGATCTTGCACTTTGGCTGGGTAGTTTTGATTACTGTTGACTAGCTGTTGGAGACCATAACAGTGCAGGGCTCTGACGCTTGGAGGGGTATGATACTTGGAGCCTGTGTCCCAGGCAGGTGATGACGCTGGCTTGTCTGTAAGGCAGCAGATATTGGACATCCATCAGGAGAAGCATGACGGTCTGGCAGAGATTCTGGATGGTGTGTGAGGTCTGGCAAGCACAGTCTATCCAGGCCAAGAGTGCTGTGACCTCCCTCTCATCTCACAAACAGCTTCCTCCATCAGGCAACTGTCAACTTTCACAGAGGGCCAGACCCAGTAGACTAGTCAATGAACACTGGAAATGCATGCAGACCTGCAACCCATTGTGCGGCAACCCCTTCTTTCCTGGAATCATCATTGCTTCTAATCCAATTATGTCCATTCTATAGTAAAGAGACCAAGACCGCATACAAGTACAAAAAGGGGTGGAGTCATGTATTTTGAGACTGAAAATTGGGAGGTACTTCAACTTGGGAGCAGGTTAGGCTTCCTCATAAATTTATGTACTTTTAAGGTCATTACTTCTGTATGCATGGGTAGAACACCAAATTTACAGGCAGACAGGTAGGAGGAAGATCTGCAGTCTGCAAAGACTTTTCAGGCTCCAACTTCAGGGTGCCAGGTTTAAAAGACACTCACACAGCACTTCATTCACTGCAATCCAGGAACATTGCTCAATCTCTATTCCCACTCGCCCACAGAGATGTCAAAGACGAGGAAAAAAAAGTGCTGCACTTTAATGATGTCTCCCTAGAGATTCTCCTGAAGGCTGTCCAGGAGAAAAAAACATTTCTTATCCTAAGGGATGGCAAGAGCAGGCATTCCTGACTGATGAAAGCAGCTTGGATAGAGGTCAGTGCTTGTGAGTCACTCAAGAGAACCTGGCTCCAGTGTCACCGGATGATGAATGATCTGATGCACCGGGGCATGGGCCACAGTCTACTCAATGCTGCACATCCCTATGAGTGTGAGTTAGCATTGCAAAGTTACACTGCAGAGGACTGTTACACATGAGGTTTTGTGTCAGACATCTCCATCAGATACCTAAAGTGCAGTCCATATCTGTTACTTCAAACTACATCTGTAATATAATCACAGCAAGAAACAGGATAGATTTCAAACAGATCTAGCAACTCAGCACTGGACATCCTGTGGTGCTGTGAGCCATCAGTAGTAGTAGAATTGTACTCCAACACAATCTGCAACTTCACAGCACAAGCATATCCCTCACTCTACCATTACCATTAAGTTGGAAGATCAACCCTGTTTAATGAAGAGTTTAGGAAGACATGCCAGGAGCAGCACCAGGCATACCTAAAAATGAGGTGTCAAATCTGGTGGAGCTACTGAACAAGACGACTTTCATGCCAAGCAGCAAATGATAGACAAGGCGGTGATTTCACAAGCAATGAGTCAGGACTAATCTCCATAGTCCTGACACATTCAATCATGAAAGATGGTGGGCAATTCAATAACTCACTGGAAAAGGAGGCTCCACAAATATCCCTCATCCTCAATGATGGGGGACCCCATCCCATCAGTGCAAAAGAAAAGGCTGAAGTATTTCCAAGTATCGTCAGCCAGAGCCAGAGATACTGAATGGATGATCTGTCTCAGCTCATCCAGAGATCCCCAGGATCACAGATAGCAATCTACATCCAATTTGATTCACTCCATGTAGAATGAAGAAACTGATGATGGCACTGCATATTGCAAAAGCTATGGATCCCGACAACATTCCAGCAATTGTGCTGATGACTTTTATTCAAGAACTTGCTGCACCCCTAGCTAAAATTTTCCAGTTAATCTACAACTCTGGCACGTACCTGACTCTGTGCATAGGTATGTTCTGTATGCAAAAAGCAAGACAAATCAAGTCCAGCCAATTACTGTTCCATCATCTATTCTCGAAGGTTAGTAAATTGAACAATGATACTATCAAATAGCACCCGCTCAGCAATAACTGAGACTCATTTTAGGTTCTGCCAGGGCAACTCAGCTCCTGACTTCATTGGAGCCTTCATTCAAATATTGGCAAAAGAGCCAAAATCCAGAGGTGAGAGTGACATCAAGGGTGCATTTGCCTGTGTGACATCCAAGAGTCCAAGCAAAAGTACATTAAATGGGTTTCAAGGTCAAAGCTCCTCACTGGTTGGAGTCGTACCTGGCACAAAAGAAGATGGTTGTGGTTGTTGGAGGTCAGTCATGTTAGCTCCAGGACATCTTTCCGGGCCATCCTCAGGGTAGTGTCTTAGGCCCAACCACCTTCAGCTGCTTAATCAATGCCCTTTCTTCCATCATAAGGTCATAAGTAGGAATGTTTGATGATTATTGCACAATATTCAGCACCATTTGTGACTCCTCAGGAGCAGTCCACTTCCATATGCAACAAGACCTGAACAAATCGCAAGTTTTGAATGACAAGTGGTAACATTTGTGCCATGTAAGTGCCCAACAACGGCAATCTCTAGCAAGTGAGAATCTAACCATTGATCCTTGACAAGCCGCTAGAATAGGCTCTTTGAAATGTCTCTCTTTGCACTGGACTTATGTACATGCAGTGTTGTGGGAAATTGGGTTCAGAGGTCTAGTACCATTCGCAGACATCCTGGGACTTCGTACTGCAAAACGTACTGCGATCTCTTTCAATGCCCCGAGAAAATGATGGTTTTGTCTGTGGCTTCCTGCCCTTAGAAAGAAACTACAGCTGGGGGAGTTTTGTGAGTCGGGAACTGAACTTAATGTTACTAGCTGTGTTTTACATTGCTGCCATATTGCACATTACAATAGTGACACTTCTGAAAATAAATTACCTCAGTGGCTGGAAAGTGTTTTGGGGCAGTCTAGGGAAACTATTAAGTCTGTATAAGTCTAAGTTCTCAGATTAGTGTAAACGCAGTTTGGAGGCATTTTATGTCAGGTGAAGTAAATGCAAGTAGAGTCACTGCATCAGCAGAATTACCAAGTACTGAAAGAGAGCTTGTTTCAAGCTCTTACCCACTTGACTGGTTGACAGGGAACATGAGTGCCGTATTTAAGATGAACTCTGTGAGATACCATATATCACTTTTCAAAGAACTGACATTAGCAAGACAGCCTGAATAGCCTCTTAAGTTCCCTGACTTGGAAATAAGGAGGCTACAATGGGATATAGGTTAGATCAAATGAGTGGGCAAAGATTTGGCAAATGGAGTTTGATATAGGAAATGTGAAATGCCCATTTCAATAGGCAGAATAAAGAAAGAAGCATAATATCTGATTAGTGAGAACTTGCAAAGCTGTGAAAGCAGAGAGATCTTGCATGAATTGCAAGAGGTTAGCATGCTGGTAAATAGGAGAGCTTTCAGAACTTTGTCACGTCTTGCGAGGAGGGTAGAAGCAAGTTATGTTTCAGTTATACAGGGCACTGATGAGATCACCTCTGAAGTAGTGTACAGTATTGGTCACATTATTTAAGGAAGGTTATATGTATCTTATAATCAGTCAGGGAAGGTTTACCTTAGAATGGGTGAGTTGTCTTAAGAGGACATGTTGGACAAGCTAAGCTTATATCAGCTGGAGGTTAGAAGACTAAGAGGTGACTTAATGAAATATGTAATATCCTGAGGGTTCTTGACACAGTACATATGGAAAGGATGCCTCCTCTTGTGGGAGAATCGAGAACTAGGATTACTGTCTGAAAATAAGTTTTTGCCCACTGAAAACTAAGAAAAGGAGAAAGTAGTAAGAACTGCTGATGCTGAAGTCAGAGATAACACAGTGTGGAGCTGGAGGAAAACAGCAGGCCAAGCAGCATCAGAGGAGTAGGAAAGATGACCTTTCGGAAACGTCAGCATTCCTGCTCCTGAGGTGAGGAGAATATGTTTCCCAAAGAAAGTTGTGAGTATTTGGGACGTTCTTCCACAAAAGGCAGTGAAAGTAGAGTCCTTAAATATTTTTAAGGCACTGCTCAATTGAGTTTTTATAAGCAGGAGGGAAAAAGTTATTAGGGGGATTGTGAAGTGATCACATCAGCCATGATCTTACTGAAAGGCTGAGTAAACTGGAAGGGCCAAGTAGCCTATTCCTGCTGCTATTTTATGTTCTGCACTGTTAATTTCTGTGATTCTAGAAATATATATACATATCTATAAAATTCAAATTTAAAAGGAAACTAAGGATGTTGTCAAAACAAAGCAAAGTTCGGAAACTAGTCACTGGGAGGAAATTGTATCCGACCTACTGCCCACCTCGTGTTACCCTGCAGAATAAACAGGAACTTCAGAAAGTTAAGCGTAAATACAGGCGTGATTGTTGGGGGTTAAATAAAAAAAAACTTATATTGTTTCCTGGAGGAGCTGTATTTACTTTTGTAGAGACTGACACACACACACAAACACACACACGACATGCGTACACACACGCACACACACACACACACACACAAACACCCGCTCGCACGCACACACACACAGACATGCGTACACAGACATGCGTTGACATGCATGCGCGCACACAAACATGCACACACACACACAGAGACCATTTCAAGGGATTCCATTCCTTTCAAGTAGAAGGCAAGCAGTACTCTGTAGGAGATAACAAGGTGCGGAGCTGGATGAACATAGCAGGCCAAGTAGCATCACAGGAGCAGGAAAGCTTGATGTTTCAGGCCTAGACCCTTCATCAGAAATGGGGGAGGGGAAGAGGGTTCCGAAATAAATAGGGAGAGACGGGGAGGCTGAGAGAAGATGGATAGAGTAGAGGATAGGTGGAGAGGAGACAGACAAGACAAAGAGGCGGGGATGGAGCCAGTAAAGGTTAGTGTAGGTGGGGAGGTAGGGAGGAGATAGGGCAGTCCAGGGAGGACAGACAGGTCAAGGGGGCGGGATGAGGTTAGTAGATAGGAGACGGGGGTGCGGCTTGAGGTGGGAGGAGGGGACAGGTGAGAAGAAGAACAGGCTAGGGAGGCGGGGACGAGCTGGGCTGGTTTTGGGATGCGGTTGGGGGAGGGGAGATTTTGAAGCTTGTGAAATCCACATTGATACCATTGGGCTGCAGGGTTCCCATGCTGAATATGAGTTGCTGTTCCTGCAGCCTTTGGTTGGCATCATTGTGGCACTGCAGGAGGCCCAGGATGGAGATGTCGTCTGAGGAATGGGAGGGGGAGTTGAAATGGTTCGCGACTGGGAGGTGCAATTGTTTGTTGCAAACCGAATGCAGGTGTTCTGCAAAGCGGTCCCCAAGCATCCGCTTGGTTTCCCCGACGTGGAGGAGACCGCAACGGGTACAGCGGAAGCAGTATACCACATTGGCAGATGTGCAGGTGAACATCTGCTTGATGTGGAAAGTTTTCTTGGGGACTGAGATTGGGGTGAGGGAGGAGGTGTGGGGGCAGGTGTAGCACTTCCTGCGGTTGCAGGGAAAAGTGCCGGGTGTGGTGGGGCTGGAGGGGAGTGTGGAGCGGACAGGGGAGTCACAGAGAGAGTGGTCTCTCCGGAAAGCAGACAAGGGTGGGGAGGGAAAAATGTCTTTGGTGGTGGGGTTGGATTGCAGATGGCAGAAGTGTTGGAGGATGATGCGTTGGATCCGGAGGTTGGTGGAGTGGTACGTGAGGATGAGGAGGATTCTTTTTTGGTTGTTACTGCGGGGACGGGGTTTGAGGGATGAGTTGCGGGAAATGCGGGAGACACGGTCGAGGGCGTTCTCGACCACTGCGGGGGGAATGTTGCGGTCCTCAAGAATGAGGATATCTCAGATGTACGGGAGTGGAATGCCTCATCCTGGGAGCAGATGCGGTGGAGGCGAAGGAATTGGGAATAGGGGATGGCATTTTTGCAGGAAGGTGGGTGGGTGGAGGTGTATTCTAGGTAGCTCTGGGAGTTGGTGGGCATGAAATGGATATCGGTTTCTAGGTGGTTACCCGAGATGGAGACAGAGTGGTCCAGGAAGGAGAGAGAGGTGTTAGAGATGGTCCAGGTGAACTTAAGGTTGGGGTGGAAGGTGTTGGTGAAGTGGATGAACTGTTCGAGCTCCTTGTGGGAGCATGACGCGGCGCCGATACAGTCATCAATGTAACAGAGGAAGAGGTGGGGTTTAGGGCCAGTGTAGGTACGGAAGATGGATTGTTCCACATAACCTACAAAGAGGTAGGCATAGCTCGGGCCCATGTGGGTACCCATGGCCACCCCCTTTGTTTGTAGGAAGTGGGAGGAATTGAAAGAGAAGTTGTTGAGGGTGAGGACGAGTTTGGCTAAGTGGATGAGGGTGTCAGTGGAGGGGGATTGGACAGGTCTGCGGGACAGGAAGAGGCGGAGGGCCTTTAGGCCATCTGCATGGGGAATACAGGTGTATAGGGACTGGATGTCCATAGTAAAAATGAGGTGTTGGGGACCGGGGAATTGGAAGTTCTGGAGGAGGTGGAGGGCGTGGGTGGTGTTACAGACGTCGGCAGGGAGTTCCTGGACCAAGGGGGTGAAAATGGAGTCGAGATAGGTGGAGATGAGTTTGGTGGGGCAGGAGCAGTTGGAGACAATGGGTCGACCAGGGCATTCAGGTTTGTGGATTTTGGGAAGGAGATAGAAGCGGGCGGTGTGGGCTTGGGGAACGATGAGGTTGGAGGCGGTGGGTAGGAGGTCACCTGAGGTGATGAGGTTGTGGATGGTTTGGGAGATGATGGTTTGGTTCTCGGGGGTGGGGTCATGATCCGGGGGCGGTAGGAGGTGGTGTTGGAGAGTTGGCGCCTGGCCTCAGCGAAGTAGAGGTCAGTGCGCCATACTACAACTGCGCCTCCCTTGTCCGCGGGTTTTATGGTGAGGTTGGGATTTGAGCGGAGGGAGTGGTGGGCTGCACGTTCTGCGGGGGAGAGGTTGGAGTGGGTGAGAGGGGTAGAGAGGTTGAGGCGATTGATGTCTCGACGGCAGTTGGAGATGAAGACGTCGAGGGAGGGTAGGAGGCCTTGGGGTGGTGCCCAGGAGAAGGGCTTGTGTTGGAGGTGGGAGAAGGGGTCAGCAGAGGGAGGGTTAAGTTCGCAGTTGAAGAAGTAAGTGCGGAGGCGGAGGTGGCAGAAAAACTGCTCAATGTCCAAGCGTGCGCGGTATTCGTTGATATGTGGGTGGAGGGGGACAAAGGTGAGCCCTTTACTGAGGACTGACCATTCGTCCTCAGTAAGGGAGAGGTCTGGGGGGATGGTGAAGACTCGGCAGGGCTCAGTGTTGCTGTCTCCTCTGGAGCTGCTGGCTGTGGAGGCAGTGGGCGGAGCGTTGTCGGCATCGGCTGTGGGTGGAGTTGCATTGGCGTCGGCACTGGGCGGGGTTGCGATGGCGTCAGCGGTGGGCGGAGTTGCGTCGGCGTCGGCGGTGGACGGAGTTATGTCGGCGTCAGTGGTGGGTGGAGCGGCATCGGCATCGCTGAGGCCAGGCGCCAACTCTCCGATACCTCCTCCTACCGCCCCCCGGATCATGACCCCACCCCCGAGCACCAAACCATCATCTCCCAAACTATCCACAACCTCATCACCTCAGGTGACCTCCCACCCACAGCCTCCAACCTCATCGTTCCCCAACCCCGCACCGCCCGCTTCTATCTCCTTCCCAAAATCCACAAACCTGAATGCCCTGGTCGACCCATTGTCTCCACCTGCTCCTGCCCCACCAAACTTATCTCCACTTACCTCGACTCCATTTTCACCCCCTTGGTCCAGGTACTCCCTACCGACGTCCGTGACACCACCTACGCCCTCCACCTCCTCCAGAACTTCCAATTCCCCGGTCCCCAACACCTCATTTTTACCATGGACATCCAGTCCCTGTACACCTGTATTCCCCATGCAGATGGCCTAAAGGCCCTCGGCTTCATCCTGTACCGCAGACCTGAACAATCCCCCTCCACTGACACCCTCATCCGCTTAGCCGAACTTGTCCTTACCCTCAACAACTTCTCTTTCAATTCCTCCCACTTCCTACAGACAAAGGGGGTGGCCATTGGTACGCACATGGGCCCAAGCTATGCCTACCTCTTTGTAGGTTATGTGGAACAATCCATCTTCTGTACCTATACTGGCCCTAAACCCCACCTCTTCCTCCGTTACATTGATGACTGTATCGGCGCCGCCTCATGCTCCCACGAGGAGCTCGAACAGTTCATCCACTTCACCAACACATTCCACCCCAACGTTAAATTCACCTGGACCATCTCTAACACCTCGCTCTCCTTCCTGGACCTCTCTGTCTCCATCTCGGGTAACCACCTAGAAACCGATATCCATTTCATGCCCACCAACTCCCCGAGCTACCTAGAATACACCTCCTCCCACCCACCTTCCTGCAAAAATGCCACACCCTATTCCCAATTCCTTTGCCTCCGCCGCATCTGCTCCCAGGATGAGGCATTCCACTCCTGTACATCTCAAATGTCCTCATTCTTCAAGGACCGCAACTTCCCCCCCGCAGTGGTTGAGAACGCCCTCGACCGTGTCTCCTGCATTTCCCACAACTCATCCCCCACACCTTGTCCCTGCAGTAACAACCAAAAAAGAATCCCCCTCGTCCTCACGTACCACCCCACCAACCTCCGGATCCAACGCATCATCCTCCGACACTTCTGCCATCTGCAATCCAACCCCATCACCAAAGACATTTTTCCCTCCCCACCCTTGTCTGCTTTCCGGAGAGACCACTCTCTCTGTGACTCCCCTGTCGGCTCCACACTCCCCTCCAGCCCCACCACACCCAGCACTTTTCCCTGCAACCACAGGAAGTGCTACACCTGCCCCCACACCTCCTCCCTCACCCCAATCCCAGGCCCCAAGAAGACTTTCCACATCAGGCAGATGTTCACCTGCACATCTGCCAATGTGGTATACTGCATCCGCTGTACCCGTTGTGGCTTCCTCTACATCGGGGAAACCAAGCGGAGGCTTGGGGACCGCTTTGCAGAACACCTGCGCTCAGTTCGCAACAAACAACTGCACCTCCCAGTCGCGAACCATTTCAACTCCCCCTCCCATTCCTCAGACGACATGTCCATCCTTGGCCTCCTACAATGCCACAGTGATGCCACCCGAAGGCTGCAGGAACAGCAAATCATATTCAGCATGGGAACCCTGCAGCCCAATGGTATCAATGTGGATTTCACAAGCTTCAAAATCTCCCCTCTCCCTACCGCATCCCAAAACCAGCCCAGCTCGTCCCCGCCTCCCTAACCTGTTCTTCTTCTCACCTATCCCCTCCTCCCACCTCAAGCCGCACCCCCGTTTCCTATCTACTAACCTCATCCCGCCCCCTTGACCTGTCTGTCCTCCCTGGACTGACCTATCTCCTCCCTACCTCCCCATCTACAGTCATCTTTACTGGCTCCATCCCCGCTTCTTTGACTTGTTTGTCTCCTCTCCACCTGTCCTCTCCTCTATCCGTCTTCTATCTGCCTCCCCCCTCTCCCTATTTATTTCAGAACCCTCTTCCCCTGTCCCATTTCTGATGAAGGGTCTAGGCCCAAAACGTCAAGCTTTCCTGCTCCTATGATGCTGCTTGGCCTGCTGTGTTCATCCAGCTCCACACCTTGTTATCTCAGATTCTCCAGCATCTGCAGTACCTATTATCTCAGTACTCTGTAGGATCTCTCTGCAACTTTGACAAAGTCAAGTGCCTCGGTTGGAGAAATGTCCTCCAATGCCCAACGGCCAGAATTTGGCTGAAGACCTCTGTAAATGTCTTAGCTGATTATGAAGCTGTATTGAAAGGCACCTGTACCACCCAAAACCGATTTTGAAGCACTTGTGTTATTCCAAATATCACCAAATTGTTCAGGAAATCCTTTGCCTCCCAACATCAAATAGACTAAAAGCTGTCTTGGCAATGAACTTAACAAGCATGAATAGACTGACAACACACATCACTAATTAAAATTCTTACTTTCAGCAAAAGACAAGCATTTCCCATTTTGTTGCATTATTAATCTTTTCAATGGTCAGCGCTGACCTTGAACTATTCTCTGCAAGATGCAACTACATTCCACTGTGGCTGGTCCCTACCACTATGTGCGCTGCTGTCTCGCTGTCTCCTGGATCTATTAGAAACGGGACTGTAACATATTGTCCGAAAGGAGTTTTTCAATATTATTCACCATGCATACTAAATCAAATGAGTGTCTTAAAAGAAATGCCTTCATTGTGTTTTCCAGCTTTACTTTCACCTGGACAAAATTCCATTCAAGATTCTTTGAGGGGTTTTATTCATTAATACAGCCAACAAACACATAAATGAAAAGGCTGGTTTTGGTTGTTGTTTTTGTTAGTGAAACATTTTATAGAAATAAAATTACATTTTTTCCACAAAACTGCCCTCATCTAATATCTTGCTACTCTCCCCTGGATCCACAACTAAGATGGACTTCCAATTATCTGACTCTGTGTATTCCAGTAATACAAAGTGCCCATTTTCAGAAACCCCTTTGATGTCCCTTGATCAATTCAGCTCCACTCATGATCTCCGGTTAACCTGCCTCACAACAGCAGTTCAGAGGAATAAAAACATACTATATGCCAAGTGTAAGTTGTACAATGCAGTCCATACTATTTGCCTTTAATTAAAAAAAAAACAACCTAAGAATTCTCCTCTTAAGAGGTAGTAATGATCATTAACCAGCTCCTAGTTTAAAACAAAACTTACAGGTAGTGGCAGTGCTGCTGTTAAGTAATGTAGGTGCCTTTACTTTCAGCTGTTCAGAGTCCAAGAGGGTTAAAAGATAAACAAGTTGGATAAAGTGATTGAAAATTGAGACAGGACTATGGGTAGAGTTGAAATGATGTGATAAGATCTCTCTGAGAGATCGAGTGGGTCAGCTGTAGCCAGGTTAATGGAATTTTAGCAGATTACCAGTCGACATCTCATGGCACTGTCCACGGGGAGTCAAGACCAAGCGAACCAGAATTATATTTGGGGAATAATTAGACCACACTCGTATCTTAGACCCTGTTTTAAAGTTACATACTTGCCTTATCTGAAAATAGTACGTTGATTCTGCACAACTATTTATAACCGAATGGCAAATCAGTGAGAGCATTGTGGTAGCTGCAGCACAGGAGAATTGGGAGACACAAAACCGAGGTAAAACAACACCATCACTGATAGGAAAGTGTAATTACAGAGCAACAAGCTCAGTGCCGTGTAGTTACCCTTAAAAATGCCTACATTTAAAAAAAGTATTTCATTGTCTTTGGACCTTCCTGAGCATGTGGGAGCTATTATTTATTTTCTATAAACTCATTGACTCATAGATGTTCCAAGTCCACAAGGAGACTATTCTTCCCATTGTGTCTGCACTGGTCAACAAAAATCAGACTGCACAACTCCCATTTTCCATCTTATCTTCCATCTGAATATCTAAACATTACTTAAGTGTTATGAGAATTTCTGACTCAACAAGCCTTTCAGTTAGTGAATTCCAGACTCTCACCACTTCCTGAGTGAAAACATTTTCTCCATAACTCTCCTCTTCGCATTCCAAGTCTTGCCTTGAATCTACATTCCCTGATTATTGACCCCCATACTGATGGAAAACGTAACTTCCCACTCACCATCTCTACGCTGCTCATAATCTTATAGACTGTATCAGGCTCTCTCTCAACCCGAGTTTTGAAGGATGGTCACTGGACCGGATTCTGCCAGACCTGCAGAGCTTTTCCAGCAATTTCTGTTTTTGCCCTTCTCAACCTTTTCTGCTCCAAGGAGAAAAACCCCAGCCTATCCAATTTTTCCTCATAGCTCAGGCTGTCAGTCCTAGACATCATCCTGGTAAAATTCCTTTTCATCCTCTCCAGTGTAATCACATCCTTCCTATAATGTGGTGATCTGAATTGCTCAGAATACTCCAATCGTTGCCTAACCAGCGTTTTAACTCAACATGTTGGAATCAAATGATCAGGATCCGAGTGTCCGAGTGCTCTGCTTTACAAGTTTGATCCTCTCAGTCTGTTTAGGAGGCAGGACCACTCTTGCTTGGATGACAAATGATTTTTGATTATGTTTTTTGTTGGAATATTCTACCTGCACAAAGGTTTAGCTTCACCTTGTAAATTATGTTTTGCAAGGTTACAGAGTGAATGTTTTAACCTCTCTGCAGATTCTATGGATAATGCATAATGGGTCAGTATGAAGGTTTGAAAACATCCTGCAGATGCACCGCCACGAGACAGAAAATATCCATACTTCTTGCTAGTTGCACATACTTTCCAAAGAGAATTAAGGCCTGAATGTGTGGGCTCAGTGCTTAGGAGCAAACCAACAGAGCACCCCAACTGTCCTGAATCACAGACGTAAAGTTATTATGTCAAGTTTCTGTATCCATAGGTGGGTTTTGCACCATACATAAGTCACTGTTGAGATGGTTACTGGCCCTGATAACACTGGTTGCTATCACATTGTTCAGTTGGCACACTTTCTGAAAAGCAGTAAAAACAATGGAAGAACATGGAAGATGGCATTATGTAGTTGAAGTGTTAGCTCACATTTGAATCTGTCAAAAACACTAGTGATATGATTTGAACATATAACAAAATATTAAAATCATACAGGTTTTAGTTTATCTGGAACAACATTGTAAATGGATTAAAGATTGAAATCAATTATAAATTAAATAAACAAACGTTGAATCTATTATTTTCTTGCTTTAATATTTTTTGGATTTGTATTCTAACCAAGCCTTTGATACCTTTAGTTTTTCTTCCAAAAGATAGCAATAAATCTGTCAGCTGAGAAGAAAATCAAATAGGTCGTGGCCTAAAGGAAGGTACAAATTGCAGCTTTGGGTGAAAAAAGAACAATCTGTCAAGAGGGGGCTATTCATCATCTGAACAAAACAGCTTTAACTGTTTTTAGCTGACCCGATAGAATATCCCTTGTAAGCAACTTCAGTGATGTAAGGCTCCAAATATTTTTCAGTGATCAATATTGCTTGAAGCGCATTCGCAAGTCAGCATAAAAATGCTAGTCTTCAATGTGGTCATCTTTCTGTGATTGACCCCGCAGAGCCTGCTACCCTTGGGGATTTAATGGCACAGCTATTAAAAGTTCCATGGTGCTGAATTTGGGTTTGAACCCTGCACAATACAAAAACCAGGCCGATCACTGATGTGCTGTCCAGAACTCAGCCTAACATTAAAACTATGTATGGACGCTAATCGAAAGCGAAGGGAAAATGGACCAGATAATACTGTACAGATCAGATTACCCTCTGATCAGAACTGAATTTCTGATGGATTGTACAAATGGATTGCTTTTCACAGTTGGGCATAAAAGCACTCACTGGTATAAAATTCCGCTATAACCAATTTTTCCGCGATAGATCATTATTCAGATTGTTTTCTTTTCCACTATGAAGAAAAATTCTGTATGATGAAATATATTCAGACTTTACAATATTTATAGATACAACTGTGTCTGCTGAAGCAAATGGCATACCTGTTGGATTGGGTTTCAAAAGGGTAATAGTAAAACTTAATTTTAATCTAAATCCATTGTAAATACCTAAGGTAATAAAATATTGCCGTGTTCACATCTCAGAGTCCAAATGATACTATTGAAGACACATGGATGGGAATAAACTGTACCATCACTGTTACATTTGATATTTTAGAGCCCTACATGCAATTAGTAGGATAACTTCAACTACAACTTACTTCTCTGGTCTTTGTCGAAGCTGCATTATTGTGAGTCGACAAACTGAATTCTTGCTAATAACCTTTTAAGGAGACTCTAAAGATAGCATGTTGTACTGAAGAGACAGAAGTGCAAATTAAATTGAGTGTTATGTCGTTTTGAAGTGTATTACCAACATTAAAACTTTCCCACTTGGTGTATGACTATCGACAGTACCTCTGTCTGTTGACTATCATAATACAAACAATAGTTGGAACATATCCACCAAAAGATAATCTCATAAAAAGGGAGATCAATAGAAAATAAGAGGTCCATTTGAATTTTAGACAGCTTCATTTGAGGTTTTCCGTCCCATTTCATATATATGTTTACTTTAAAAAAAATGTATATTCTGTAATCCAGTTGAAGTCAGGGCATTTTGTTGTTAATTATCATGAGAAATGAATGAGTTTGATTGGAATGGTAGTTTGCTACATCCAAGTCTGTTCATACAAAATGAGTGAGCAAAATCTAATTACATGTCTTTTTACTTTCAATATCTATTTCTGTAAAAGGCATTAATCCCCACAAGTTGTGTATCATTTCTCAGTATAATCACACAAGATGTGTGAAGTATTCTCTGAATATATAATTAAAGATATAGTCATATTGTCAACTTTATCATCTCCTTCCCTGGTCTTCCATTGAATCCTCTGATAACAAACAACATTTCGAAAAACACTTCATAATTAATTGCTATGTTCCAATTTATGCAGTAAATGCATCAGAATAAATGAGGTCTTGAACAAGTAAGGGTGATGAAAGATAGTAATTATGGTGGTTTGGCCCTGGTTGACTAATTTGGTTGAATTTTTTGAGGCCATTAATATGGTGGAGAATGGAAAGTCTGTGGATGGTCTTTCGGATTTCTGTCTTGGATGCAATCAGCAATTCGGCTACAAATTTACATGGATCAGTGTGAGATTTTTAAGATGAGGATATGGCTCAAGTTTTTGTCGCAAATCATCTGCATTACCACGAGGATAAAATCTTTCATGAGCTAGTACAATCAGACAGCTGCTTTATAACCCAGATTTGAAAAAATGTTTCTGGTATATTTATGAATGATAACCTGGTGCAGTCTAATTAACAAAACTGATACTCAGATTACTGCAATCATAATCATTTTTATTAAGAATATTTGCCACTGGTGACTTATCTGATTTTAAATCACTGAAATGACTTTTAGAAATTATGTAGAACCCATTTATTAACTTTAGCGGTGCATGAATCAGTTTCTCAGCAAATTACATTTTCTAAACACTTAAAAGCTTGTAAAGAGTGACTTTCCCTCTAGTGCCTAAAATAAACAGCATAATTTTAAGAGCATCATCAAAATTATGCAAATGTACACAGCTACACAACTAGTGCAAACATGCCATTGTGATTAATTTATTCCAATAGTGTAACCAAGTTAGTAGACGGACTAGGGTTTCTTCCACAATATTTTAAAAACTATTGCAAATGTTTGAGGATTTGAGCTGGACATAACTTGTGTTTGAAGGGTCTAGGCCCTAAACGTCAAGATTTCCTGCTCCTATGATGCTGCTTGGCCTGCTGTGTTCATCCAGCTCCACACCTTGTTATCTCGGATTCTCCAGCATCTGCAGTACCTATTATCTCTTGAAGTTCTCTTTTGTTTCAAATTGACTTAGCTAATTTCAGGTAAATGCAGAAATTCTACCCAGTTCATATGAGCTTTTGGAAGACATCTGATAATATTCCTCAAAATAGATTATTGGCAAAAATGACTGTAAAATGTTGGAAGTAACTTTGTGAAATAGATTCATACTTTGTTAAGGAGGGAGAAAGGATGAAGGTAAGTGTAATGTACTCCTTTTGATGGGATAGAGCAAATGATACATTCCAGCAATTGGTACTCGTGACCTTGCATCATCACCAAGTGCATCAATGACTTGGTAAAAGAAAGAAAATGTTGTATATCTGAAAATGTAAATGGTCATATGTTGGGAGGAAGCTTAAGTTATATGGATAAATATTATAATATTGACAGATCAACTGAGCGGAAAAATAAATGGCAGATAGAACACAAAGTGGAGAAATATGAAGAAATCCACTTTGGATCCTAAAAAGACAAAGCAATGAATCTTGTTTCTGGTGCGAAGACCACATACTGTGGAGAATTAGAAAAATAGAATCAGAAAGTTCTTGAAATACTCAGCAGGTCAGACAGCATCAATGAGAAGAGAAACACAACAGTTTTGTTACCTTTTGTCAGAAATACGAAATGTTGCAGATGCTTGGGTTTTAAGCAATTCCTCACTCGGGGGAAAAAGTGAGAATGCAGAGAAAAGAGCAAAAAGAAAAGACTGCAAAGAGTGGAAAGCAGCAGTGATCTCTGATGCTAATTATTCAGGTATAAAAAGAAATGGAACATCAGCCTTTAAGTCAAGGGGATTGAAGACAAAGTGGAAGTTAAACTACAGTTGTACAGAGCTTTCTGATAACCCATCTGGAGTACAGCAAAAAGTTTTGGAGAGTGAAGAAAATATATAATAGCTTTGAAGTGGTTAGTTTATAATTTGCAAAATGATAGCAGAGTTTAAAATGTTAAATTTGAGGAGATAATGCATAAATTTGATTTCTATTCCCTTTAGGTGGAGAAAATTCAAGGGTGATCTATTGACTTGTCTAGAATGATGAAATCATTTAATATAATAGATACAGAGGGTGAAATCTGAGCAACATGGGCTATGGTGAGATGTGTGGTACAATAAGATGATTAGTCTGGTGAGGCCTATCTCAACGTCAGAAGCAATTGGTGCCATCTTTTGTATTTTTCATAAGCGGTGGTGAGTTTCTCGCTAGGCAGTGGTGAGTTGCCAATTAAGGGGACTATTACTTGTTTGTTGCCTTGCTGACAGCCCAACTCACTTCATTAGTATTTAGTTTTCTATCGTATCAAATGAACCTTGACATCAAGAAAACCAGAGCAGCTACTTGGTGGATTCAACTTGCCGTTGGCTCTGAAAGACCTTCACTGGGGACCAGGCACCAACATTTCAAGGCATGCACCATGGGCACCAGCCGCACATGCCCCACATCCTTGGGCTGACATGTCAGCCTCTAAGAACCCTCGTGGTACATCTGTGATCCACTTACAGGACACTTGTGCACTTCAATGCTGCACTCTGGGCTGTACCGGCATCTCTCATTTGTAATGCTGCAGCAAAGACAGTGTGCACTCAGGGACACATACCTAGCTCATGCGCTAGGTACATCTCCGGGCTTGTCACTTGCTGCTATACCACTCACTCCCTACCTGGATGCTTACAAAAGCCTTGCCTTACCTTGCCTTTTTGCACTTTGTTCCCTTAGCCAGAGATATTAAGGACTATAAATTGAATTTTTTTTTATAGACACTTTTTATTCTCATTCTGGACTTTTAAACTCTGTATTCCCATGCTAATCTTTGTTTTTACCATTTCAATTCTGTGACAACACTTAAAATATCTGTACCTAGGTACCCTGTATGGTGCCGAGAGGTGACGTTACAAACTTTTCGCTGCAATCACTCGAGTGCATGTGACAATAAAGGCTAGTCATATTAGGCTCAACTTACTTCTGTCTTGCCATGCTGTTTAGCACAGACACAAAGGAAGGAAACTTGGAAGTCCCTTCTGTGCAACATCTTGTTCAGTCAGACTTCTGGGTCCCTGCTCACATAGTGGGGCACAAACTACTCTAGTTTGCCATGTTTGGGGCAGATGTCAGGAACTCTGTCGAGTAGCTTGGGACTGACAGTTCTTGTCCAGATGTACAATGGCCTTTTAAAGATGGTGCAGTTGCAAGCGATGCCAGTGAATTCCAGGATATCAGCTGAGTGGTGAGTTGTTCTGGGAGAGGTGTGCAGTAGGATGGGTTGGAAATTGGATGTCATAGAATTGGGCAGATAACAAATGTGGTAAATTTAGTAAGATATAGCAAGAAAACTCACTGGGCATTGCAGCGGAAAACCCTCCAATAAACCGACACAACTTTGACGTAGCCAAAAATAAAGGAAGATTCAGCCCAGAGGAACTATTTCTTCAGGTGTGGAAGTCCAGAACAAGGGAGACTTAATCTTAATGTTAAAATGAGGCCATTCTGTAGTCACATTAGGATGCACTTTTCCATCAAAAGGTAATTGAAATATGAAATTTAGCCGAAAGCCACCACTCCCCCCTCCTCAACCCAACATCAACCACTAACACCCAAAAAAAGCAACTTGTGGATGCTGAGTAATTGAAATGTTCAAGACTGAATTTGAGGGGAATGTATTCGAAGTGGTGACATGTGATAAATAATACAACCCAGCAGCTGGTACTGAAGTCATCAGATTTTCACCATATCTATCGATGACTTGAATAAAGGAAAGAAAATGTTGTATATCCCCAATTGCAGGTAGCCATAAGTTAGAAGAATAAGTTTTGCAGCTTGTCATTATTAAGAGATATGGACTGATTAATAGAATAGTCAGATATGTAGCAGATAGAATTCAAAGTGGGGAAGTGTGAGGAAATCCCTATTCCTTCATTGTGAGTGACTACAAAGTCAAAACAACCTCCACTCTATGGAATGGTTTGTGCCAGTGCTCTTAATGATCAGATATGCCTGTTGGTCATATTTTATCCTTTATTTAAATTGTTAAATCTCCATTTACTTTCACTTCTGACGAACCGTTCTGCTTTTGGAGTGCTGTACATGAACCGCCAAAGACACTGTGGGAAGTTCGAATGGATAATTTGCATCAAGATTTAAAACAAAAAAGCCTCTTGAGAATTTAGTCCTTTCTGCTTTGTTTACTTTTTGAATCTGGTTAAAATTGTTAATCGCATAATGCCAACAGCTCCCTACCTCTGAAATGGCCTTCTCTGCAAAACCAGGTTGACAATGAATCAATATTAATAGTTGTTACAACCAAGCAAGGTTCCTCATGTTGTTCTGGTTCCAGGTGGATATCCCAAATTGTCAATCTCCTGGGTGGGGTGATGTGAACTGCCTCACCTTCTTTATTCAACTGCCCCCTTGATTGGTTGCAACAACATTAAATTAGATATCTTTCTCCAGCACCGAATGAATTTATGTTTTAGAAGAAACCAATTTAACCAGGCTTTCATGAGTTAACAAAATAGAGCACTTATTAGTTATTAAACATTAATAGAAAGATTAATGTAACACACCTACATGCAAATTTGGAACTGGAAATGAGTCCAAACAAAAATAAAAGTTAGACCGTTGAGACTGTGGAACGTTGATAGTTGAACTGTTGATTTCATGATTTCATGATTCTTGGTTTTGCAGACAGTTGATATCCTTTTGTCTTGTTTCGTTCTGACTCATTTGCTGGCTAGTTGGCTTCTAGAGCTCAGAGTGAGGAATCTGTTTGAGATTCCCCTGACATTGTACAGCTGCATAGGTCCTACAGAAGGGAACTTAGAAACAGCACTGAATTTACATCTGCTGTCTTACTTAGTCTGTAGCAAAAAACACACATTTTGGAAATAAAAGTTACAAAAATGTCCACGGTGCCACATGGTTTTGACACATCATCATGATCGTAGAGCTGAAGGTGCTGCCTAATTTATCTCAAAACTGAATGCAAGATTTTGAAAAGCAGTTTTAACTTAGGCAATGGTTTATCAAATAAATGCATGAACCAAAGATAACATGCCAAATGATCAATTTAACAAACAAAACACTGACCTGTATTTGTGCAGACAACAGGGGAGCAGGGACGCTTGTCATCAGTACTCCTCTGAAACTGATGATAACTTCAAGATATTTGGCAAGTGCAGATTACATATGAACAGAGGGAGAACAGGAGGTGGTTACTCAGCCCTTGAGTTTGCTCTGTTATTCAATAAAATCATAGCTGATGTGATTACTTCATATCCCTACTTAACCCCAATGACCTTTCACCACTTGCTCATCAAGAATCTAGCTACCTCTGCCTTAAAAATGTTTAAGGAGACTGCTTCCACTATTTTTTGAGGGGAGAATTCTAGACTCTCAATTCTCTGTGAGAATGTTTCTTCCTTTACCTGCATTAAATGGACAATCATTTGTTTTGAAATGGTGACCCCCTAGATCTTGATCATCCCAGAAGTTAAAAATCTTTTCTGCAGGCACCCTGTCAGAACCTATGAAGATCTTATACGTTTCCGACCAAGGGGTGAATGGCGAGACCAGAATCTCACTTGTGTGTAGTAAGAGGTCTATTCACATCCGTTTGCATGCACAGATGTCCCATCATTAGTTAACTTTGCCTCATACTCCCCTCTGCTCCATTGAAACTAGATGGCGAAAATTCCTGACATGGAAGTCAGAGCTGTTGCCTGGCAGCCTCCAGCTTTCTGCTCACCCCCTCCACCATTCCTCCTTGACAGCCATCACCACCCAGGCACGTCCCATGGGCAGCAGCTGCCTGCACTCTCTGTCTACTTACGTTGGCATTGGTCACGCACCGGTCTAGCTGTTGCCCTCATGGCACATCTCCAATTCACTTACAAAATAGTTCTGCATCTCAGGGCTGCACTTTGATGTGCAAAGGCATCTTGCATTGCAGTGCTGCTGCTGGGACACTTTCTACGCAGGGTCAGGCACTCAGCTTTTGGATTTGACCAGGGCCATTTGTTTGCTCCCTTAGCACTCACGTGCTTTGCGCCCACCTTGATGCTCCCAGCATCTCTGCCGTGCCTCGTCTTGCCTTTTTGTTCCTTCCCCCTCAGCCAGTGTTTAAAGGCTCACAGTACTTCCGTCTCACCTTGCTGTTTTGTGGTGACACAAAGCCAGGCAGTTTCTTACAGTCATCACCAGGCTTCTGTCAAGTGGATGGACATGTTTCTGTATGCCACTGTACTGTCTCACATTTTTGTGCAGTAAGCACATTGAACATGCTTCAAACAACTATGCCTCAAAGTCTCAGAGAGTAATCCTCAGTCAGGCCAGGGAAGATCCATTCAATCAGGGGTCCTGGCACAGTAAGTCAAGGGCAGAGTCTGATTTCAGTCCAGGAGCTTGAACATGGTCACTCAGATCCTTCGGGTGTTTGGAGTTAGGGGTCAGTGTGACTAAGGTCTGTGAGTGGCCTATAGTCAGCCCTGTCAGTCCACTGGAGTCAGTGCAGGGAGTTTCTTTAAGTCAGTCAGGGCTTTGGTCATTCATCAGACAGAGCTGTCAATCCAAGTCAGTCAAGGGGCTGGGCCATGGTCATTTCGTGAAAGAGAAGGGGAATTATCGGGGATTACCACTGATGCTACAGAGATGGTTGGGGAAGTGAATTCTGGGGATTGGAGGCAGCACTCCAGGATGCAGAGGGGTCAATAATTGTTATGGCTGTTGAGGAGGAAATTCTCAACATTTAAGAATGGGAAGATTATATTGCATTAGAGGCTATAGATTACAGTGGGAGAGGGTGTCAGCGATGGTCACAACCAGCCTAGCCTTGACAAGATACAGCGCAGCATGATGGTTCGTGTGACTAAGGTGGAGGGTTAGGACCTAGAGGGTAAGTTTGAGAAATTAAGTCATAATCCAAGAAGATGTGTGGGAACATTTGGAAACTCAATGCTGATGGTTCAGACAGGGAGTGCAGGAAGAAAGGAACATGGAAGTTTGGAGATGGGTGAAGATGTGCCTTGATCACCTGGTTTATCCTGAGACTCACTGTGCCAAGTGTGACCTGCATTGCTTCCTTTCTCATGTGAATGGTAAAAATGCACTGGAATGGAAGATGGCTACAATCACATTCGGAGTGGGAGGAGTAAGTTTTTTTTTCTGTCTGAGCATGTGAGCTCCGCTTGGGAACAGAGTGAAATCCTTTACGGGACATTTACATGAATCAGACACTTTCTCGGTACAGGTTGAAGACATCTGTAAAGACAATAATTTGCAGGTGAAACACATGCAGTGTCCAACTGTTTGGATGCAAATCTTGGTCACAAGTAATCTTCACCATGTCATTAGAGAATGAAAATAGTCATCTCAGTGAAGCAGAAGAGGGTGACTTTAAACATAGCACCTGCAGGCCACTATTCACAAAAACAATCTAATATTCTGTAGGCTGCACAAGGCCAGTGATCTGATTTTTTCTTATTTTGAATTGTAGGAATTCACCATCAAGTTCTCAAATACAATGCTGCCTTTCTTGAGTGATGTAGGGTGAGAGGACAAAGTTTCAGGAATTATATAACATTCACAATTTCCTATTGGTTTGACATGGCTTTTTCTTCATTCATTGGAATAAAGTCTCCACATCAAAGGTCCGTGTGATGTGAATGCAACTGCTCACAGGATAAAGACCTGTTCTGTTCCTTACGTTCTCAAAATAGGTTCATTGGAAATGTGTCTGATGAATTCGCTCAAAACAGGGGCGATAGTCACTGTGGTCATGGTGCGATAAAAGTGTAGAGAAATGGTGGAGGAACAGATGCACCAGAAATCCCAAGACCAGCAGTGAGCTGCACTAAATTTTTATGCAACTGGCTACTTCCAAGGCTCCACGAGAGACCTGTGTGGCATCTCATAGCCCTAGTCCCACAAAAGCACCAACAAGGCTGTTACCAATGTAATATGTACGAGACTTCACTGCTTAATCTCATTTCCAAACAAAGACAACAGTGTTGCAGGCCGAATGGTGGGTTTTGGTAATGTAGCTGGATTTCGTCAGGTGTAGGGTGACAAAGACTATGTACATGTTGCATTGAGAGTTCCAAATCATTTTGCAGCAGACTTATCAGTAGAAAACAATTCCATTCAATCAATGAGCAGATCATCTGTGATTATCAGTACCTGGTACCCTGCGAGCTGCCAGGACGTCTCTGTCCATGCGAACACTCATGCTGCTGTTTTGTTTCAAGGGCTGGATGCCGTACAAGGATGGTTACTTGGAGACAAGGGATACCTTCTGTGACCCTGGCTGATAACTCTGTCATGCAGCTGTCTGGCAGAGGCTGAGTGTAAATACAACTTTTCTCACATATTTGAAAAACGGAGCTATGCTGAGGCAGATGCTGAAGATGATATTCCAAAGCTTGGATCTAGCGGTGCGTGACAGTACATTCCTGATAATGTGTGATGTGTAATCCTGGCATGCTATGCTCTGCACTAATGGAGCAGGCAACAAGGGAATGTGATGGACTCTGAAGATCTGAGACAGCAACATCACTCCTCTGAGGAGGAAAATGAGGACATTGATGAGGAGTACCATCATCTTCAGCATGATGCAGCAACGGGTATAACAAGCCAGATGGGAACCTGGTTCCCAATAGATGTGAGCAGACTGTAGTGAATACTGATTAACTGCACATTAATTAGTACTCAAAAGGCAAGTGAAGCCTGTCTGTTTCCAGAGACAAATGCCGTTTCTCTTTGTTTATTCTTCATTTTGGCTGCTGCTGAATAAAAGTGAACATTTTCCACGAATGAAGGCTTTCCAATATATGATTCTCCCACATTGAACGATGGGAAGATGTAAGGCCACTCGGGGCATTGGGGAAAGAATATCACTCCAATAGACAAGATTAGGCTAAGGAGGGACAAACTGTGTAGCTTGTTTCTTAAATGATGACAAATGTGCATTTGCAATGAATTGTCAGCCATAATTGCTGCTAAAATTCAGTCTTTTGATGTTATTCTTCCTGCCAAAATTGACAATTTAACATTTTCCCACATTATATTTCATTTTCCATACTCATTTAACCTATCTATATCTTTTGTAACCTCCTCATGTCCTTTTCACAATTTACTTTCACAATTTTGTTTATGCCATCAGCACATTTAACAATGGTCTTTTCATCCAAGTAATTTATTTACCTTATGAAAAATTGAATCCACAGTACTGATCTCTATAGTGCACCACTTGTTACACATTGCCAACTAATTTATTTACTCGTTGATTCTTGCTAGCTAACCAATCTTCTGTCCATGTCAAAATGCTACCCCACTACACCATGAACTTTTATTTTCTGCAAAAACCTTGAACATGGCACTTTATCAAATGTCTTCTGGAAATGTAAGTGCAGTGTTACTTCCATAAAGAGCTCCTATAAATTGGCTAATTATGATTTTCCTTTCACAAAACCATGTTGACTCTGCTAGATTACCTTAAACTTAGTTAAGTGCCCTGTTATGACATCTTTAGTGGTAGCTTATGACATCTGTCAAAGGGAAGATGTTAAGCTAACTAGTCTGTTTTCCATCTCTCTCCTTTTTGAACAAAGGCGTTATATTCGCTATTTCCCAACCAAATGGAACCTTGCCCAAACCTGGGGAATTTTGGAAAATTAAAATCAACACATTAGCTACCTGTTAGACACTTTTTAAAAATAGCTTAGGATGAAGCTCATCAGGATCCTGGAGCACGTCAGCGCACAATGCGAAGATTCCGACGTTGTCATCGGTAACTAAAAGGTGTGACTCAGGCTCCACGCAGAACAAAGAGTCATCGTCAACATTGAGAATTCTAACCTTCCCATTCCCGCGTCATTGTTAAAAATCCATAAAAAGTAACACTTTGTTTAATCCAAATGTAACTGGTTTTTAACAGCAATTTTTTTCATAAAATTTGTTGAGCAACAGAGTTAGTCCTTAGAAATGATTTCAAATTCATCAAATGCTGCAAGATATTTAATTAGTAGCTTATTTCAGCTAATTAAAAGAAACATTTTTCAGACAATTTTAGAATTCACTGTCACCTCACATGTTTGTCCCAGCCTTTAATTTGTACTGTGTAAATTAAAAATGAAGTCGTTACTGGTTTTTGTTTCCAGTTTATGTTACTATAACAATCCTTTAATATGATTGACAGCTTGGCCGTCTTGTTGGTATCATGCTAGCTCCACACTGGGCATGTCCAGTAAAGAGCATTGAAATCCATTGCATTACTACCTTGCGGTGATGAAGTGAAATGCTTACCAAAGACATTAGAGCAACATTAGAATTAGAATTAGGTTTTGCAATAACTCCATGGATCCCGTCACCAAGTCACCTGTTATTTACATGTGCACAGTACACGGACTCTCACCAGCTAGCTCAGAGCCAGTCCCTAGAGGGAGGAGACACTCTAAGACTCCTGTTTATATCTGTCAGCTAGATTTCCTTGATTGGACCCAATTCAGGATCTCATAATCAATGGATCCACCTATCCAACCTCATTCCAATCATAGAATCCCTACAGTGTGGAAGTAGGTCATTCAGCCATTAAGTCCACACTGGCACTCAGAAGAGCATCCCAGCCAGAGCCATCTCCCTACCCTATCCCTGTAAACCTGAAGTCGCCATGGCTAACCCACTTAACCTGCACATTCCTGGACACTCTGGGCAATTTAGCAAGGCCAGCCCAGCTAACCTGCACATCTTTGGCCTACTACAGGTTTATTCTCACATGTACTCATACGAGTGCAAACTTGCAAAAGGAAGCATTTGCCCTTGCTTTGGTGCTCGTCATAAAGTCTGGCCCTGTTTTTTATTTTTTTTAATGCTTACTGAAAGTACAGCATGTACAAAAGTAGGTTGAAATGACTGATGAACCTGGATGTTAACATCAAGTGAAATGAACCAGAGGACCAGTGTGGACCCCTCAATCTTTCAGTTGTACAGATAATATGTGAAACTTATTAGACAGAAATAAAAACTGGGTGAGCTGAAGTTAAAGATAAAACCAATTTATGCAGCAAGAAAGCAATACGCAATGCCCATCTACTGAAGGACCGATTGGTACTCTGAATTGCATTCTAAGTGGAGAGGAAATGTACAAAAAACAGCAAATTAAACAGATCATAAATAAATACATGGTAGGTGATCAAGAGCACTTCTTTTTAACCAGGTGGCCTGCTTACTAGATTATTCATGACAGTTAGTGAGAAATGTGAAATTTACTTGAACTTCAATATGCTGAGCTAATCAAAACAGGAAAGAAAATATATCCTTGCCCCATATTTCCCTCCCCTTTGATCAGAATTAATAAACAACAAACTTATGTCTTCCCACTTGCCAGGATTTGCCAATATAATTACCTACTTTCAAATTACCCTTGTGCATAAATACTACAAAATTCATGTTTTCAAGTGCAGCTTTGATAAGAAAGAGTTAATTGATTAATTATAAGTAACATGGTTTACTCAAAGCCACTGATAGTCATCATACAGTGTATTGGTGTGTTCCTATATTTCATTTTAAAAGCTTGTAGCCCAGAGCACATTGCAGTGACACTCAATGATGGATCGGCATAACACCAATTCCTGTCAATAAATGAACAAAGATAAGAAGCACAGTACCTTGTCCTCAATGGCCAACATCTACCATATAAATCTTAGTTAACATCCAATAACAAATGTATATAAACCTCCTATGTTTTAAAACCTATGACAGCTGTATTGAATACTAAATTGCCTAGGGAGAAACAAGCACTTATTGATCGGAAGGACCGGAAAGAATTCTTCAGGTGCTGGAAAATACTGCTATTCCAGGCTCTGTATATAGACACAGCTGTAGAGATCTCTTGGTATTTTTACATGGGCATAAAAAGCTATTGATTTCAGTGTGACAAGTACACAACATGCTCGGTATGGAGAGTCAGCCTTGTAGGTATAGGAAGCTCTATCTAATGGTGCTAGCAAAGATTTATAATGGTATTTTGAGTGATCCACCAGCACTTTAGAGACAGAACTTTAAATGGTGACAGATATTCCAATACTATCAATTAAATCTCTTGCTAAATTCATGTTTCAGCACCTTGATTTGTATTTTGATAATTAATTAAAAGATAAAAATCATTAACTTCAGTTGTAGCAATCATTTGGACTAAACTGCCTTTTATGATCATCTAGCATAAACTAGAGATACTAAGATAATATTTTGATGAACAATGCCATAGAGTTTTGTGTCCATCACAATCAAATTGACTACTATAGGCTGTTGCAATTTTTAACTTTGTGAAATGTCTTCCACTAAAATTGTCATGATATCATTATGATGGAAGAGAATCTATTTTATTTCCTGTTCTTAGAAGCTCAGTCTACTTAAGTGTAAGTGAATACCAACAAAGCTGTAATTTACAACAAAGAATAATCTGTTAATAAGGTTCTCACGTTAAAGGTACTTTTGGTTTTCTGATATACATTTGTATTGTTTCGCTCTTCATGTGATATAATTTTCAGATTGCTCCCTTCCCCTAGATAGAAAAGGCGTGATGCCAGATCCATGCAATTCTATCATGTGATATTAAAGCTCATGTTTGTAACTATTCTTGGGTTTTATTTTATTTCAACTTGCAGGGAATTAGCTTAATACATGCACAATAAAGTTAAATTAACCTGCTGCAGTACTCAGAATCAGATCAATTTAGTTTACCCCTATTTATCTTGCAGTAGAAACAGACCTTAAACTGACTCCAAATCTCAGAGCACCAATTATTTGATTGACATGATCTCTTATTTTCCTGTTCTTTTTACATTGCAATTTTGATTTGATTTAATAAAGTAGTAATTTCCTTTTTGCATCCAGTAGAAAACATATTGCTTGTGATTACGGAATCACTACTTTGAGATTGACAATATATTGGCCGATGAGCACTGCGTGAATAATTCTCAGCTTTCATTACATTTTAGCTTGTACATAAAGGCAGAAAGCCTGAAGACTAAAGTCTGCCACAGGCAAGAACTGGCAATCAACTCAATGGCCACATTCCGTGATTTGTCTGCACCTACATCTAAAAACACAACACCACATCTAAATGAGAAACTTGACAATTAATTTCTAGATGTGTTAGTAAAATCCTTGAGCTTGAATCTAAATAATCTAAATCCTCTGTCATCTCATAACCCAGTTACCTAATTGTTAACACACAAAATCTAGGTGGTAGCAAATATATAACTATACAATTACACGAAAGGAGAGTTAATGTGAGCTGTGTCTTGGCTAAGTGATGACATCACTGCAGTTCTGCGTGAAAGAAAAAAAGCACACGCTTCTGTCTGCCTGTATGTCACTGCGCAAAACATAACTCTTTCCTTCAAAGCAGTTTACCTATTTCTTTTTTATGCAGTGTGCACAATTTGTTTCAGAGCCAAGTGCATCAAAGTACTTTATAAATATATTTTGTTGACAAATTTTGCTCTTCAAGATGAGTGATGCCAATATGTAAGAATGGAACAACTCGACTTCAAGATGAGCCTGAGTGGTAACATTCAATCTAAAGTTCTCTTGACTGCAGCATTGTGTCTTTATCTACGAGTGAGCCTAGTTACTGCATATTCCTATAATCTACACCAATCAACCTTTTGGCCTCAATGAGTGAAGATGCCAATTTAATCTCAATTCAAATTATGATGTGGGCAGTGCAGAACAGATTTTTTGTCATGGTATGCTGGGAAATTATTTAATCACTAAATTACTTTTCAATGAATTTGAAAGATACAGAGTCATTGCTAGCCAATTAACTAGATAGTGACCTTTAGTTTAGAGAATAGGGATCACAATCTAGGCCTTAAGCCTAGATAGTGGAAGTAATTTTTAAATTCCTTTTACAATAGCCCATGGATTATTAGTAACTATAATAATAAGTTAAAAATATTTCATTGCAACATTTCTGTTTGGTGTTATTATCTTAAATGTTTTCACATAGAAACACAGAAATTTTATGACATAGAAAAGGCCAATCAGCCCATTGTGCCTATACCAACAAGAAAAAGGTATTCAATGAAATTTCATTTTCTTGATCCATAACCCTACAGGTGAAAACAATTCAAGTGCATACATAAGAACTTTTTAAAATGAGATGAGGGTTTCTGCCTTTAACATTCTTTCAGATAGTACATTCCCGAAATCCAGCACTGACTGGGTAATGACATGTCTCCTCAACTCCTTTATAGTCCTCTACAAATTACTTTAAATTTGTATTCCTTGCTATTAGGTGAGGATAGCAATAGGTTCTTCCGATCTACTCCCTAGGTTCTCATGATTTTATACGTCTCACCTAAGGCGCCCCTCAGCATCCTGTGTTCTAAACAAACCAACCCTAGACTATCTAATTCTTTCTTATATCTGAAAATCTTCAGTCATGCCAACGTGCCCGTAAATCTCCTTTGCACCCGTAATCACATGATCACATTCTTTCTGTAATGCAGTAACCAGGAGTGTACACAATACTCCAGCTGAAGTCTCGCTAGTTTTTGTTTAATCTGAGTGGAATATTCCCCTCCCTAATGCAGTGTGAATTATCGTGAGAAAGGTTGGGAGACAGGGTGAGAATGAAAAATTTGATTCCAGACCTCAAGCAAATGTTCCGAATTTTCCCCCCAAAAGCTTCAGAATGGTGACTTTAGAATCTTGTCATCGAGTAGCTGCTACTTTTGTTTTCATGCACGTGTATCTTATGAAAGCCCAATTCACCTTATTCACACGTCACTTTGGATTTGCCCCTCCTTCCCCAAGTAACGAAACAGCTGAAATGCCTGACATGTAATTCAGAGTGGGGAGCTGACAACTATAGGGGGCTGAATGCTTGTTCCTAGCTATCACACAACTGCTTCTTCAAAACTATGTGCCTACTTTGAAATGGCCACCCATCTTCCTCGACTGTTCATCCACACAGGTTGGCATTGGCAAACCACCAACCTCAGCACTCCATCATGCCTGTTCTTGGATCAACTCAGGCGCTAGCCCACCCTTGAAGTTACCTTTGCTTCGCAGTTCTGGGCATGTGTGACTTGCGCGCTTTTGCCACATTGCTCTGCACAGGGGCACATATGTACCAACACACAATGCCCTTGCATTCACATGGACACCTGCACCTTCTGGTTCTTAGCTTGCTTCCTTAGTGCTCACTCAATTTACTGAGAGGTTGCCAGTCTCTGCCTACTCCACATTGCTTTCTTAGTGCTCACTCACTGACTTTAGCACTGACTTACATGACTTTGATGTTGTTTTTTTTATTATCATTTGTATTTTACAGTAAGAACACAAGAAAATATAGTGTGAAGCTTTCATCTGTTGCCACAAAACAGCACAATCTTGAATAATTTAACAATGAGGGAAAAAAAATATAGCTTGAAGAGAGTCCATCAGCCCTGAGTCAGGTCATCACTGTCAACGATGCCTGCACCACCATCCCTCCTCCACCGCTTCGTCCCCTACACCGGATCCAACTCACACCAAAGTCTTCATTCCTCAGGCGCCACCTTTGCCTCTGGGTTGTACCCATCAACGTCAGAGTTGCGTCTCTCACTCCTGGGCCCGCTTCACTGATGTTGCTGTGATGCCCTTCCACCACCACATTGTTGCTGCCAGTGCCAGACCCAACCAACAACGAAGTCACCGATCCTCAGCTGCCGTCTTTTGCCTCTGGGCCTATCTCGCCAATGCTGCCTCAGCTGACGTAGCAGGTGCTGATTCCAGGTGCTGTGCTTGCCCTGGTAAAGTAACTTAGGGGCTCACTCTCCTCCACTCTGGGACCCTCAAAGTGTGCACACTGGGTCTGCTTGAGGTCCACGTGCTGGGATCGCACCGCCGCCACTGCTGTAGATGCTGTCCAAGCTCATGACCAGTGAGAAAGAAAGAAAAGAGATGGAAAAAGCAAGAAAAAGAAAAGTGGTTGGAGCAGATGAGCTCCAGCACAGGAGCTTTACTCTGTCCCAGTCTGGGACTAGAAGACAGGCTGCTAGCCTCCATGTAGCTTGCATTGCTTTTAAGTGCAGAGGGAGAGATAGGCAACGAACAGTCAGATAGGGGCAAATAAGTCAATGTATAGCACTGTGCTTCCCCAACATCAACCTGCAGCATGTGTCAACAGTTAATGTGACAAACACACTATCTGTGCTTCAACCAAATGGCCATGTCTCAAAGTCAAGGGAGAATAGCCCTCAGTGGCATTAAGGGTGGCTACAGTCAGTCAAGGAGCTTGTCCTTTTCCAGTCCAGGAGTTTGGTCATGGTCATTCAGATGCTTGATCCCACCAGAGTCCATCGATTCATCTCCTTGTGGTCTGGGGATTAGACCATTATCAGTCCTGCATGTGAGGAGCAATCAGTCTGGGGGATTTCAGGTAGATCAATCAGGGTACTGTGGAGACATTAGTCTGGGGAGTTGGACACACGCTAAGTCAGAGCTGTCCTGCCAAGTCAGTCATAGGAGTGGGCATGGTCACTCCTGGGTGCTAGGTTAAGTATGGTCAGGGAACAGCTCATGGAACCTTTGTGAAAATGGACAACTCAAGCCTGAGGATGACGTTTCTGTAAATGATTCACTCAAAGAACAGTGTCAGTCAGAGGGGGCTTTTGTAGATGATAGAGTGTAGGTGTGTAGGACTAACAAGGGCATGGAAGTTTTCACAGACATGGCCTCTGCAAGCATTGTGGGGACATTAATAGTTATGTAAAAGGGCTTAACAGAAACTAAGGGAGGCTGAAATGTCATCAGGGGCAACATAAATGGAACATGAAGGATGGGAGGATGACACTGGACAGATCACCTGGCATCAACCTAGGCACTGGAAACATCAACAGCAGAGACAGCCCTGTCGACCCTGCAAAGTCCTCCTCACTAACATCTAGGAGTTAGTGCCAAATTGGGAGAGCTGTCTCACAGACTAGTTAAGCAACAGCCTGACATAGTCATACTCATAGAATCAAATCAAATAGAAAATGCCCCAGACACCACCATCATCATCCCTGGATATGTCCTGTCCCACCGGAATACTCCCCACTTGCCTAGATGAGTGCAGCCCCAACAACACTCAAGAAGCTTGACGCCATCCAGGACAAAGCCATAGCTGGAATAATTGTGACCTAGCCACTCTGGTGAAGTCAACGTACATGAGACAGCAAGTATAACTTTGTCAGAAAGCCCAGCAACGACTATAACTTCCAACAGCTGTTGGACCACCTCTCGAGGGAGAAGTAGTAAATGAACATCACTGAAGAGGTGAAATACACCCACATCTATATGCCTTGCTGCCACTTCCTCAAAGAAAGACAGTGCAGACACTAATTAAGGATGTCCTTGCCCATTATCTTTGATCGGTGGCATTAACTGGAGCAGGACTTCCACTCAGAAGGACTGAACAACCAGGTGGTCACTATGGCCACCTTCCAAGCATCTCCCAAAACACAACATCTAAATGCACCTGGATATAGCTGATGCCATTTTTGCCAGATCTCAACTCTTCACAACCTTCCCCCAAGACGAGGAGAGTCAAGCAGCCCAGGCATTGTGATTCTCCACCGGCTCCGGCTCTCTTTAGGTACAGGGTGCTATCAACTGCAGCCATGTGGCTTTCAGAGCACCCTATTACCAACCTGCAAAGTATACCAACAGAAAAAAATGGCTTTCTTCCTGTGAATTCTCAAATAATATATGACAATGTCAAATTCTGGATGTCTGCAAACTCAGATATCTATCAACGTCCATGCCTTCTACATACTGGAGAACTCCCAGGTTACCAAGTCCTTCCAAGAATCTCGAGCCATATACAGCAGAGGGCACAAGAGATCAGTAGTTTGGGAGGGAAAGACGGGTAGCAGCTATTGAGTGGAAATGATGCATGAGATAGTGAGAGTTGTAGTCCACAAACCTTGTTGAGAGGCATGTGCAGTAGTAGGGTTAAGAGTGCTGGCCCTGTGAGTGTGAGGTATCAGAGAGAAGATGGTGACATTCAGCCTTGTAGAGCAGAGAAGATCCATGGCCTTCTTCCCGCACTGCTTCACCCAGGACGCGGCACTGATGTAGGATGCAACTTGTGTCCTTTGTTGCACTCCAACCATAGCCAGAACATCTTTCCTCAGGTGAGGAGATCAAAACTGCACACAATATTCCTGGCGTTGTCTTAAAAATATGTGGCCCTTGCTGCAAGGCATCCCTGTTCCTGCATTTGAATCTTGTCCCTGAAGATCAGCATTGTATTTGCTTTCTTCACTGTCTGCTCTACCTGCTGTGTCTTTCACTGTGGCTGGTGTACAAGGACGCCCAGGTCTTATTGCATCTTCCCCTTTCCTAATCTATTGTCATTCAGATAATAATCTGCTTTCCTGGTTTTGCTACCAAAGTGAATAACCTCACATTTATCCACATTATACTTCATCTGCCATGCAATTTCTCATTTACTCAACTTGGAGCAAAGAAGGATGAGAGGTGACTTGATAGAGGTGTATAAGATGATGAGTGGCATAGATAGAGTAGATAGTCAGAGACTTTTTCCCCAGGGTAGAAATGACTATTACAAGGGGGCATAATTTTAAGGTGATTGGAGGAAGGTATAGGGGAGATGTCAGAGGTAGGTTCTTCACACAGAGAGTGGTGGGTGTGTGGAACGCGCTGCCGGCAGTGGTAGTGAGTCAGATACTTTAGAGACTTTTAAGCGACTCTTGGATAGGCACATGGAGGATAGTAAAATGTAGGATATGCAGGGTAGATTGATCTTAGTAGGATAATAGGTCGACACAACATCATGGGCCGAAGGGCCTGGACTGTGCTGTACTATGTTCTATGTACTTCCCTTTTTAAATAGTGGGGCTATATTAGCTGCCCTCCAATTCATAGGAACCATTCCAGAATCATGTCTATAGAATCATAAAAGGAGACCAGCAATGCATCTACTATTTCTAGGGCCACGACTTCAAGTACTCTAAGGAAATGGGAGTACTTTTTCCACCAATGGGAAAATTCCACCAATGGCCTTAGTATAGGGATAGCATTAGGGTTATTTTTCCTACATTCTATGTGTTTGAAAAAAAAGCATAAAAGAAAGTATCATGTGTTCTTTGCCACCTTGCCTGCTACCTTCCAGGATCGATGCATTCCAAGGTCGCCCTGTTATTCTACGCTTGTCTGTGTGTCCTATCATTTATTGTCTATTCCCTTGACTTGTTAGCCTTTTCCAAATGCATTAGCTCGCACTTCTCCAGCTGGAATTCCATTTGCCACTGAAGTTTATAGCTTTCTTCCTTTTATCATACAGCTAATTATTGTAGCAACTGCAAAATTCTGAATTTTATCCCTACATTTTGTTCGAAATCATGAATATATACCATACAAAGCAAGGTGTCTAATAATGACATCTAGTCAACATCTCATTTTCCACTTCGGGATCCAGCAGTCATCTGGACTCAATATTGTGTTCAATAACTTCAGAGCTTGAGCTCTCCCATGTCTTTACCCCAAAGCCCACGCACCAGGCCTTGTTATCACATAGTCTGCTAATACACCCAACTCATTGTTAGCCACTAACAATCCCCATTAATACTTATTCACCCCCCTATCCAGATTGTTATCCACTCCTTTGTGGTCCAACTGTTATTTTCTCTCTTTGGGCTCTATCCCCACCTATCGTTTACTCTTTCCCCCTCCCCACACCCTTTCTTCTGCATAAAAACCAACATTTTCCAAGCTCCCATCAGTCCTGAGGTGGGGTCACTTGACCCAAAAACATTAACTCTGATTTCTCCGCATGGATACTGTCAGACTTGCTGACCTTTTCCAGTAATTTCTGTTTTTGTGTCTAGTAGCAAGCCCTGAGGACCCCACCGCCGTGAGCAAATTACCAGCCCAAAAAGGCACATTTGCATTTATTTGTCTGCAATAAAAAAGGGAATAATACACTCTAGGTATGTACTATTTTGAAAAAAAAAAGGCTAATTACAATACAACTATTATTTAATACCAAATTACTACAGCCATGCTTATCATCTAAGGTTTTGCCAAGGAAGCCAGCCTGATTATAAAGCTTGGACATTCTTGATCTTACACTAATGTTCTGGTAAAATTATCAGTGGAAAATTATATTTGCTTGCCCCCCACCGCTGCCTATATCCTGATGGAGTTTCTTGCCAGTTGAAATACTGTGTTATCTGGAACGTTACAGTGATCGCTGCTGTCCGTTGCTATCTATACTGGTGGCAGCACTGCTGACTTCAATAACAGGGATCAGTTAATGCACCATGACATGCTCATTGAAAGACTAAATTGATGAAATAATCATTCAAGAGAGCTCTGGAATTTAATCTGTAATGGATCGCTGGTAAATAACACTGATCTATATTGCCTAAGATTTCTATCAATGACAGCAATAACTGCATTGACAGCTCAGAGACAGGAAGTCCCAAGTTCACTTCTTTGAGGCATTACAACAAAAACATTTATATTGAGGGTGATATACTCACGCAGAAAATGAAGATAGCTCACTGTGTGACAACAGAGTTTTGTATAAGGGTAATCTTAAAATAATAAACAATACCATTGGGCCCTTCCTTGAACCAATGTTAAAATAATCTCATGCCCAACTGGGGAATGGGTGAGAGTGAGAGCTGGTAGTGTACTGGCAATGTCAATAGTCTAGTAATCCAGAGACCAAGGCTCATGTGCTGCGAATATGTGTTCAAATTCCATTGTAGGAGCTGGATTGAATTAATAAAATATGGAATGGAAAATTAACCTTAGTAATGGTATGAAATTACTGTTGATTGTCATAAAGACCCATCTTACTCACTAATGTAGTTTAGGGAAGGAAAAGTCCCATTCTTAGCTTGTGTAGCCTATTTGTGACACAAGACAGGTAGAAATATAAATGTTTCTTAATTGTCTCTGATTTGGCTTAGCTAGTCACTCAGCTCAAGGGCAAGTCAGGAGGAGTAACAGATACTGGCATGCTATGGTTGTCAACATATGATGAAAGAATTTTTAAAAAACTCTTGGAGTACTGTGATATTTTGCAACATGTGGATGCCAAATTTGAATTAATCACCCAATCTAGTTTGGATTTGGAAAATAGTCGACATATGCCGCAGTTAGCATTGACCTTAACAACCTCAACAGGAGTGAAAGACCAATGGGCAATTCTTGATGGAATTGCAAGTTCTACCTCCCAACTCTAAATAACAATGTGAGTGGGCAGAACCTTAGCTACCAACCACATTACTATTTAAACTTATCACTACTTGGTGCAATAAAGTAGGCCTTGATAAGGTAAAATACCTATTTAATGATTTATTGCATTAAAAGAATGTTCAGAACTTGGCAAGCACTTGGTCATTTTTATCAAGTTATGCTATCATTATCCTCAATACATCTAAGGTATAGAATGTAAGCTAAAAGTTAGTAAATTCCATTATGATGTTCAGTATTCTCTTATTGTGAGGTTGATGCGACACTATGAGTTTGGGTTTGAGAAGACTGAGGAGAAGGCAAAGTCAAGCAATGTCTTTAACTTACATTTCAGAGTAAAATGATTTTGTTATACATTAGTGCTAAATACATGGTAATCGTAGCTATACCAAGCCCCGAACTTGTAGTTGTATCAGGTAAGGACTAACACATGGTTTTATGTCCATGTGCTCTCAAGATTCTCTTTCTAGGCTTGTCAGTTCTAACTCCATCCACATTATGCTATTTACTCTCAATGATGTGCAACTCCATGATATCATCAGAAGGTTATTCCTTGATCCTGAAACCCTTACGCAACAAATATGATTTTGCACATTAAAAAGACAATAACTGTTGTAAATAATTATAGCTAAATAAACGTCTATAAAATTATTATTACAATCATACATTCTTTGAAAAGCATATGCAGGTATACAATTTTGAAGTGAAATGAATGGAATTAAGTACCGTTAGTACACCATTAAGCTAAAGTGGGCACACACACTGTCCACATTGGATAGGATGAATTGCTTGAATTGAATTTTCTATGTTTTCAATTGATTAGGAATTCTTAATTTCATTTTGATTATGACTGAATGGTTGGTAATAATGTCAAATGATGGATAATCATGACAAATTGTGAATGCGCATTATATAAAATTCTAGACAACAACTGCTTTTCAGAAAATACAAAGGGGATAAAATACTTTATTTACATTATATACAGGCTGGTAGATAGAGGACAGCAAGTTAGTGAGCAGTAATTCTGTTGAATAGCCTAATGTCATAAACCGCAGAAGCAAGCTTGCGTGGTTTATGATCCTTAGTCGAACCTTTGATTTGAATTACTGCCTTAGGCAAGTGCCAGATATTCGTTATACTATTCCATATACACATGTAGTTGAAAACAATCAGGGAACAGTGAGAATTAGAAACGCAGCTTTGGATAGATAAAAGGATAATGTAAGCATGTTTTTATGTTAACGCTGAACAAATGTCTAGCTTTCTCATTTTAATTTATCAGTGTACTGCCAGTGATTGTGAACAATGCCAATAAGTAGAAAGGAGTAAATTTATGGCTGCCTCTGAGATGTGTCCCACACACCCATAAAATCTTGGGCCCTGGCCTCTTTTATTCAGGAGCTGCCGCGTACTGGAGTACTATGCTGCTGGACGCATTTAGGTGCAGAGTTTCAGAGCATGGGGCCAACATGGATAAAGGCTCTTGACCCAACTTAAGACTGTAAGGGCAGGGTGGAGACAATGCCAGTTAGAATGCTATGTGTGGTAAGATATTTGTAATGATTGTAGCCTAAGTGTAAGATTATACAAATGCTGATTGCAATTTCCTGGCTATGAAAGCTAAAAGAATGACACCTGCATTGTTGGATTGGGACCAATGTTTGGCCTTGACCTCAACAACAAATGTATCTCGTTATTTCAGTAACTGTTCAAACTTATCTGTTAACTTCTTCAATCTATAGCCAATATTATAGTGGCATTTTCTCAGATATTATGTACGAAATAAATACAAGGTGGCATAGAACAAATTGAACATTTTGTTTAATGAAAACATATAATGCTGGAGAAATTCAGCAAATCTGACAGCATCTGTGAAAAGAGTGTTAGGGTTAGGGGATCGAGTTCAGCACGGTTCTCCAAAATTGAATTCAATAATTTCAAAAATTGACAGTATAATGTCTGTTCTCCATTTTTCTGACATTTTCTTCCCTTCCCCGCTTCCCACAGCTTTGTCTGGTTCATGTCTTGCTTACTTTTGTCTCAGAGGGCCAATTCTCTTCCTTTCACACCTTAATTTATGCCTTACATCTCTTTTTTTCCCCTTTCTCCACGATTAACAACTCATTTGTCTTTTGCACTGCGATTCAACATTTGTCTAAAAAAAATTCCAACACCTCAGTTCTGAAGAAGAGTCATATTGGACATGAAGAGTTAACTCTGTTTCTCTCTCTACAAATGCTGCCAGACCTGCTTTGTTTGTCCTGCATTTTCTGTGTTTATTTCAGACTTCCAGTATCCATGGTATTTTACTTTCATTGGAGGCTCTTTCTTTTTGTCTAGTTTCATAGAAAATTTTCAAAATGATAAAACCAATGGAACTGCTTTCCATTGCAACCAAGCTATTGGTTTGGTCAAATTACCTGATCACAGTATTTATAAAATGTGTAAACATCTTGAAATGACTGATTATTAGATTTCAGTTAAACTCACTGGGCATTACACTTTGAAATTGTTTTTCCTCTCGTGCAGAATTACACTGAGCTCATGTAAAGGATATTGTGTCTTATTGTTGTATACAGGTTTCCCTCTTTTGTCCTCTTCTTTTGTGGTTGTTCATCACCACACATCCTCCTCCAGCAGAAGGGCAGACAAATAGGTCACAGCTGCTCTGTGTTCACTCTATACAAGGTGCTTGCTTTGAGGGGAAGGAGGACTTTTTTTTACAAAGGTTATAGAGATCCTGCAGAAAGTTGCCAATAGAATTGGTTTACAAATTATCCTAAGTCAGTAAGAACAGCCACCTACACCGGTTATGTTTGACACCAACTTTATGAGAAAACAAATAGGTGAAACTTAAGGGACACAAATAGTTGTTCAGTAGCTGTAAGTATATTTAAGAGGTTGGTTCTGGCAGGTCTATGCTCTTAGACACATAGGAACAGGCAAAATCAAGAGGATGCTGAAATTTTGAGTCAGTTGGACTGAAGCTGGGAAGAGAAATATCTAAATAAGGATGTCCTTCCCTATTTGAATCAGTATATCTCATCCCCAGCCGTCATTCTTCCTGCATCAAATATATGACTGATTCCTTCCTCTCAAATATAGAATGTGACTCAATAATACTTGCCAGTAGTTCTGACTAACCAGATACTATCCCTTATTTGGCTGACTCCAACGGCAGTCGAGCAAGCAAATTATTTTGTTGTAAATGCTATACTAGAAGTGCTGTGTTCAATATTTGGGTAAATTTAATCTAATGTCATGCATTTGTTTCAGGACGGCAGCTGTATTTAAAACAAGTCCATTTTTGACTGTCGTGACCCTTTTTAACTATGTAACAATGAAGATTTTTGAATCTATCGTGGCTTCAGGCTGTAGCATTCAGGATGGGATAGTTAGTTTCTTCAGGGGCACTGGGTTCTGTTGCTGTGGCTCTGACTGAAAACACAACTATGGATCAGGGTTTTGTAAAGTGCAGGATATTAAATGATGCAAAAGATGATTAAACTTTGCTGTGACTGGTTTGTACCATGTTGGTACAATTCATTGCCAAAAGGAAGGTTTTACAAGCCACAATGACGATCATAAACATATCATCTTGGTGGGAAGGTACCCGGGTCACATTTGTGCATGATATTTTTTGGATGAAGGTGACGTACACTTCGACATTAGTTCCTTCTGTCAACTACCATAATCAAGTTACTGTCTCTTTAAGAAAGAAAATAGGCAAATAATTGTATTTGTGAGGGACTGGTTATTGATAACATTTCAAGATGAAATTGTGGGGGATGTTGGAGTCCAATTGCAGATTCCATTTCTATTAAATAATTGTGAATGCCCTTTTCTCTTTTAACAATTTTTTTGGTTTCCTAATAATTTACTAAAAAGGAAATCTTAGCGAGTTAGGGGTCTCACTGTGTCCTGGCCATATAGTCAGAAATTAATTTTGCATCCAACATCTCAGTACAACAGCACCAGGTGACATTATTGTTTTAAACCAGTGATTGGTTTTGTCTGTTTGGTGTTGCTGAACATAAATTGAATGCTTCATCTCTGATGATTATTTATTGTTTGATATGTATCACATGATTTGAACTCTAGATGCCTTTCACTTGCAGTGATATTGTCTCTACCTCTGGGTTAGGAGATCTGGGTTCAAGTCCCACCTGCTGCAGAGGTGTGTAATAAAATCTCTGAGCAGGTAGATTAGGAAAAATTAGATGATTAGTTAATTAGACATTCTGGCTCAGTAGGAGCCTGTACGACTGAACCACAATAGCTCCTACATGACTCTAATTTTGTGCTGTCTCATTCTGACTGTGACTGTTGCAATCTGTGATCAGCATTACCGACAGCATCCAGAGATTCAGGTTATCTGTTGACCTCCATCAGCTTATTTTTTCACTACACTGTTTCTTTCAGATCACCATTTACTAAAGGAAATTACAGATAATAGTGTCTGAATCTTTGTAATTCAGCTGATCAACAAATGCTTTGTGTCTCGGTACACAGTTCTATCAATTGACATAATCATTTAATGGAACAAGGTCACAGGTGTATTCCTCATGTATTGGACAAATAACTGTAAGATCAAATAGAAAATTGACAGCTGTGAGAAATCAAACGACTGTAGATTGGCAAAATTAAACAAATGATATTATAAAGTGCAATAAAAAAGATAGAGCTAGACATCAGACCGATGATTTATTTGAAAACCATTTCCATCCCTTTGAGCCCATTCATGTTTTGCACTTTTCATTCATGTTTACAACCTTCAGTAAACACATCAGATACTGGACATTACAGAATGGACACCAACAAGGATTCATTGATCAAGGAATACATAGAATAGCAAATAGCTTTGGTGTTTCTCTTGCATTATTGAGCAATGCAATTCTTTTATACCTAAGCCCTTTGGAGTAGCTGGAGGTCATGGAAGATGCTATGTAAATGCAAATCTATGTTTCTTCCTCTCTCCCTCTTTCTTTTCCTTTCATCCTCATCCTTTCATTCCCTCTTGTGTACATCATGGGTCTATATATTACACAACATTGCATCCCTAACAGGGTTAATCCACTGGCCTGTTAACTGTCTCCTTTGAAACAGATTGTATAGGTAGGCTGACAGTACAGATAATAGAGGACATTTTGCTCCAAATGGAAAGGTGACAGAATGTGAGAGCCACCTGGGAGATAACCAATCATCCTAACTCTTACTAACTTTCCACTAGCCTGCTGTTTTGTGTAGAACTGTCACCCAGACTCAATTTGCAGCAAAACACTGGGGCTGTGGTAGTTGGCTTCCAACAACCACAATCTTCCTTTATGCTAGGTATGACTTCAACCAATGTAATGGACCCCCCTCTCTGATTCCCATTGATTTCAATTTTACTTCTGTTCCCTTATGCAATAACTCAGCCAAGTGATGTCATGATGTTTAGTTTAATCAATCTCACCTCACCTCTGGAATTCAGTTCTTTTCACCTGGACTGACACTGAAGGTTAGGGCTGTGTGATCGTGGAAAAAACTAAACTGAGTAAGAATGGTTGGGTTATTAGTGAGCAAGTGCTACTTGATGGTGCCAAATTTTTCTTTCATAGATTGCAGTGACTGTTCTTTAATTTGCTTATTCTAATTCACGACAGCCAAGTTTTGCTCCAGATCAGCTGCTGACTGATCTTGTCCTCAAGCTATTTTGAGTGGCTTAAACCTTCTTGGTATTTATTGTTTTATTCTTTAGAGCTTCTAGATAACTTTGAAGCTTCTGGATTTACACCCTGGATTCTTCTAATTATAACAAAGATTTACCTTTCTGTTGGCTCAGTATACTTTTACCTTCAGAATATGGTGTCATAACCATTCAGCATTTCCACCCATATTTTTCCTCTTTGTTTTCTTGGAGGCCTGGACTTCTTACACCTCCGGCTTCAGTGGTTGCTTGTGTTTCCTCTACGTCCTGCTCGCGTTGTTTCATGACAGCATCATTGTCAGCATTTATTTCTGAAATTACTGTTTAATGAGTGATTTGCAGCTCCTTGTTGTGTACTGGGTACATCTGTAACTGTTTCTATAGAAGTGTCATTTTCTCCAGCATTGCTTTGAGCTCAAGCTGATATGTCTGTAACAGCTTCTGACGAGCTTGATGTGTTTTGCTGTGAGTTGCTCCAGATCATCCAACAATCCTTTTATATTGGATTGATGATAGAAAACCTGTAGTTGTAACTTGCTGTAACCTGTAACTTGCTTCTGTTCTTTCTCTTTCAGATATTCATTACTCTTTGTGAGCTGAGTAAAGGTTTCCCCTATAGACTCCATCATCTCAGAGATGGTATTCTCAAGAAATATTTGGCCTTGTCCTCCTAAACTTTCATTTTGTCTCCACAGCATTGAGCTGAGTTTTTAGCTACATGAATTCAAAGGTAAATTAAGTTACCCAGTCTTCTTTCAAGTTAAGTTCGCAAATTGTTTCTTGAATAGTTTGCTGCAATTTCTGTCGTGTCTTTGATGTTTGACTGATTCCCTGGACAATGCCTAGTGTCAGGTCACAGAATGCTGGTATGCTTATATTTGCTGGTCCAGCAGTGTTAATGATATAGAACATTTGCTGGTCCTGGAAAATTGATTGTATTTGCACTCTAGCACTATTGATACTGTGCACGGAATTGGTGGATCATAGTATGCTGGTAGTTTTACATATATGGATTTTGTCATGGCTTCCCATGGCTGTGGGCATATGTTTTTAGAATTTGCAAAGGCAGCATATTGACAATTAAGCCTGTGGCAATCTTAGCCAATAACAAATAGTTACCATTTATCTGATGAAGATAATTTCAGTTTTTTGCAAACAGTTTAGATGGTATGATGACATTGATACTTTTCACAGAATTACATGATACTTACCTCCATACTTTGGTAGCTCTTTGACACCGTAAGCCCTCAGCTTTTTTGGCAGATCTTTCTGGAAAGCTTCTTTGGGGATAGATGCGATCACCAATTCAATAACTCTATTTGCTAGGTCCCCATCTAAAAAAAAAATCACATAATGAGCCATTTTTTTCTGCTTCTGCTTCCAAATTAATCTATGAACTCTTGTAGGATCCTGTCTAATTATCAAAAATTAGTTGATGAAAATGGAAGCCTGAATCTCAAATGGACTTCCAATGCTGTTCGTACCTTTTGGGAACTTCTTTTTAACTCTTCAGCTGTTAATCTTGATCTATTAAGTTTGTGTAGCCCTTCATTCCCAGCTGTTAAACAAACTAAGTAGCTTGATTTTCTGTATTGGACACACTGAATCTAGAGGACATCGCATTAAATGTTATTTAAATATTTTAAATCCTGTTAAGAGGTTTGCTGTGTCCCAATTTAAACTAGGGAATTTTGTGGGTATTTTGATAGGATGATTCTGAACGTCTCTTACTTGCTAGCAGTTTTGCACCTACCTTGATCAACTGACTTTCTCAATTGAGTGAAACTGGCCTCTTGATAGGGATTTTTCTGCATAACACACAACAATGATAATAGAATAATACATTGTCAATATTTTCCAAGGCTGTGATGAGGCTTGTCTCATGCACATTAACATGATTTAAGACTGTCAACCATGTAGTTCAAATATAAATTAACTTGTTTGCAGATAGTTCAAGCACAATATGCCTTATTGACATGATATTTTCTCCATTCATCATGCCATGTTAATGACAGTAGTCAAATAATCAGTCACTCATTAGTAGTCTTACTATTCTGTTCCTCTAAGGTTGAGAAGGTGATTTCTGATGGAGTAGTTCATTTCTCCACCAGGGCCATAGACATCCACTGGCACCTGTGAGACATGAGGGAGAGAAGGTGTGCAATGAATGACATTGACAGTAGGGTTAGTGTGAGAGTTGCCGTGGAATGAAGAGTGGAACTTAGTTGGTTGGTGGGACATGGATGTCTCAGCATTCCCACTGAAGTTGTTGTGGTCTTCTCCTGTATTCTCTCCATGTAGTGGGTAAGAAGCCTGAATATGGACTGCCCTTCACTAATCCTGTCTCTTCCTGCCCTATTATACATCATTTTCTCCTGTAATGGGAGAGGTGGAGGTGTTGAGTGAGGTGGAAGTGGCTGGCACAGCTGTTAGGGCTGGCACAGGAGGGGGGAAGTGGTGCGAAATGGTGGGTGAGTGAGAAAGCAGCACAGAGCCCATGTAGGATTAGTAGTGTGGTGGTTAGTGGTGGGGTTGGAGGGGTGGAGGGGGGGGGTAACAAGAGCAATTGAGGGAAGATTTTGCAGTAAAAGTGGTAGAGCATGAACCTTGGTGGGAAGTATGTGCAGTAACAGAGATAGAATGACAGTGAGGTAGCAGAGAGTGTGGCACATGCCATAGTGAAGTGGAGAAGTCCAGTGTCCCTTTGCTAGCTGTTCCTCCAGATGATAGATACAGCACTGACCTCAGACAAGTCTACCAGGACCATGTACCTCAGCCTCTTCTGCTAGTCCTCCAGGAAGAAGGCAGTATCCTGTCCACCAGAGTCACTGCGTCCCTGATGGAGAACCACAGCACCATTTTCCCCTACTTAGGAATCTTCAGTAGGACTATCCTTTGATGCGCAGGGCAGCTTCTGAACGTCAGTGTTCATCCAGATGCTCTGCTCTCATCTTAAAGATGGCATGAGTACCAGGGACGCCGGTCTTTTGGATATCAGTGAGTGACGTGTTCTTCTGTGAAAATTGTGTGATAAGATAAAGCAAGGCCTGGATGAGAGGGGCACCAGAGAGGCATGGAGGCAGTTAACAAGGTGCATTTGGTAAGATACAGTGAGAAAGCTGCATGGTGAGAAACCCTCCATGAAATTTGAGAAGACTGATATTTAATCAAAACATCATAAGACTCAGTCCATTGAGGGTAAGGTATGATTTGATAACTGTGTGAAGATATGTGTAAAACAAACAGTCCAGGTGACAGAAATGACTAACAAAGCACAAATAAAAACCAACTGCTAGATAATAGAAACACTGCCTGAATAAAATAGAACTAAACAAAGTTCCCATCAAGATCGAGACCTATTAGACCAAAAAAAAATCCATATGCATGTGCACTCCTACTTCAATGATAACCAACTGATTCTGTAATGAGCATTGTAAAACTTGCCTGTTATTTGGGGAATTTTAGGCATCTGCTGCTGTCCTCTTCTTTGTAGATGAATTGGTACTTTGCCACTTGGTCCCAACTTTTTGTAGAATTAGAATTAGATTCTAATTCTACAAAACATTCTAGAAAAATGTTGGAATCAGTACAAAATACTAAAATATTTACAATGAAGAGGACAGCAGCAGATGACTAAAATTCGCCTCATAACAGGCAAGTTCCTTTTGGAATATAAACTAGATGACAACAATATCATGAATACAAAGCTCCAGCTGTCATTGATGTTAATGAGAGAGTCAAATTTTAAATCTCTTGTGATCTGTGAAATGTCCATTCTCTTTGACTAGTGGATCAACTTTCTACTCAACGAATACATAGCTTTAGTGAATCACAAAGGAAGTTAATCTTAACTCTCACACAATTTACTGGTTTTTTTGCTGTCCTCTCACACTTATTTGTGAAGCTGTGAAACTTGTTTCCAGCTGGTTAGGTATTCCCTCCATTTGTAAGGCTGCTTGAGCACTCCTGTCTTTTGGGAATATTGTGAAATGTTAAACATATTCCATCCAAGAGTTTTTTTTTCCATTACTTGGAATATTAATATGATTGCTTTATAATTCAGCGCCATGCTGCATTACAAACCTTAGTCTCAAGGCTACATATTAACAGATTATTGATTAATGCAGTCCTATTTTAGGACTTAGCTTGCATCATAGCCCTACATAAGTCAGAGTTTTACATACCTCAAATCCTGCAGCTTTCTGATTTTTTAAACAGTTCTGCAAGGTGAAAAATACAGAATATTTACAATCAATGATCATTATATTTAAATCAGATAAATCTGAGAGAGCACATACATTGTTCATTGAGATCCAGAGCCTATCTTGTAAGCTTTTCAAAGCATGTGTCAATTTTAAACTGAAAATTAAAGTGCCTAGCGCTTCTGTGATGTTGGACAATAATTTTAGCCAGAATTCTGTTCCAGGAACAGAATGCCATGTAAACTCTACTCAGGCATTGTCATGTTGACTGCTGGTGAAACTTACATTGCAGTAGCTTCTAATTGAGACTGTGATGAAAATGTTTAATGGGTTGTGATAATTACAAATGCCTTCAATACACAATGGGTTAACATGCACTGTATGAAGTCTGTAAATATGAACTTAAGACAAGAAACCGTCTCTAAATGGCTTGGATCCCATCTTGATACAGTGAACCTTGAATAGTAACCACTTCAGCTGGTTACAGAGAGTTCTCAGTAATGAACTTGTTCTATGGAAAAAGTTCTTAGATTTCTAACATGGAAGATTTGTTTATTTTTCAAAAAAGTAAACTGATTTTAATGCAAGCACTTTGCCTGGGTTTGCGTGTGAGAATCAGGCCATACAATTATCAGAAAGCGAATGTTGAGAGTACATTCAATCTGTACCAAAAGGTTCAATGGGTAGATAGAATTTCCATTTGAACTTAGTGATGGCTAGGCTCAAGATGTTGATTAAGTTTTAGCTCTTTTTTAATCGAACTATTACATTTTTCAGAATGAAGGGCTTCTCATATGAGCTGACGATTCACTTTGTGCACTAACATTGGTCAGTGCTACCACTCTTGCTCCTGTTCAAAAAGATTGCATTTAAAACCCATACCAGACAATTAAACAGAGTCCAGGCTGACACTTCAATCCACTACAAAGGGAATTGGTGGTTAGCTCTTTGAGAACAGATGTTATGTTCTTATGATAACATAAAATGTTAAAGAAATAAGAACAGAAATAGACAACTTAGCCTCTCTAACATGCTCTGCCATTTAATTAAATCATAGCTGATCTGATTTTGGTTTTAGGTCCACTTTCCTGCCTGCCACTACAATCTTTGACTTCCTTGTCAATCAAAACACTGTCTAGACCATGAGACAAAGGAGGAGAAGCAGACCATTCAGCTTAAAGAGTCTGCTCACTGTTCAACGAGGTCATGGCTGACCTGATAATTCTCCACTCCACCTCCCTGTATTTAACCCATGAGCATTGATTCCCTTACTGATAAAATCTGCCTATCTCAGCCTTGAGTATCCTTCACTGACCCAGCCTCAAAAGCCTTCTGCTATAAAGAATTCCACAAGTTCGCCATCCTCTGAGAGAAGAAGTTCTGTCTATTCTGTTTCTGTATGCCTTTCTGTGAAGCATCATTCTAATTTTAAAAGCTTCGCAGAAATACATATTATTCTTGTATTACAATTACACATGGGGATGTGTAAACTACATAACTTAAGGTACCTTTGATAGGAATTAAGGATTCAGGACTTGTTGATTAAGGAGAAGGTGCAACTGTCAGTGTTCCTGCTATGCAGTTGGCCACCATGGTACATCACAATGTGTTACAAATTATGTGTATTCAATGGCTGCCAGAGACCATATACAAGACCACTAATAGCAGGGTTAGAGATCCCAAGACTAAAGAAAGCAAGCTAGTACACTAACGATAATTGTGTATCTCAAAACCCCTCTGTTTTCATAAAATATACAAACAATGCATGAACAATTATTTGCAGTTACAGAAATTATCCAATATACATAGTCAAAGAAAAAAATTATCACTTCAGGCAGTTCCACTCCTTTTTGTCTCTACATGTACTGTTTGCACATAGCCTTTTAATCGCACTGGTCTCCAAATAATATGCACGTATGTTGTTGTTGGCTTTTCCTCTGGTATCTGCTCGTTCCTCGGGTGATGTTCCCTTTCTAGGGAGCGTGATTCCTGTGGTAAATTGCCACTGTATCTGTTGTTGATATACCATTCCTATTGCTAGGAAACAGCCGATTCTGGGACTGATGGTCATTCTATATTCTGTGATGACAATAAGATCACTTGTTCCTGATCCATTGCCTGCAAGTGGAGGAACTGCAGAAAAACTGCTACACACCAGTCTCAAGTTCCTACATGGACTATTCTCTATTGAGAACATTGACATTTGGCACTTCAATTCTCAGCTCTGATAATGACTTGGCAGTTTTATTGAAATCAAATTTGCTTGTCTGTCATTTTGCCTTGCTTTTATCACTTGCCTTTATCATGCCTGTTAATACTCTAGCTTCTTTGTCACTGAAAAAAGCGGTTTGGGTGCAGGGTGACATCAGACTTTGAACTACTCTATATTGCTTCAGTAAGTGAGAATAGGGCCCCTTGAAGATCAGAATAGCCACCTATCTGTGGAACAACAGGAGATGGGGAAGATACTAAACAAGCATTTTGCATTAGCGTTTACTGTGGAGAAGGATTTGGAAGATGGAGAACATGGGGGAATAAATAGTGACATCTTGAAAAAATGTCAATGTTACAGAGGAGGTGGTACTAGACATCTCAGAATGCATAAAGGTGGATAAATCCCCGGGACGCAATCAGGCATACCCTAGAACTCTGTGGGAAGTGAGGGAAGTGATTGCTGGGCCCCTTGCTGAGATATATTTATCATCGATAGCCACAGGTGAAGTGCCAGAAGACTGAAGGTTGGCCAATGTGGTGCCACTATTTAAGAAAGGTGGTAAAGAAAAGTTGGGGAACTATAGACCAGTGAGCCTGACATCGATGGTGCATAAGTTATTGGAGGGAATCCTAAAGGACAGGAATTATATGTATTTAGAAAGGCAATGACTGATTTGGGATAGTCAGCATGGCTTTGTGTGTGGGAACTCATGTCTCACTAACTTGTTTGAGTTTTTTGAAGAAGTAATGAAGAGGATTAATGAGGACAGAATGGTGGACATGATCTATATGGACTTCAGTAAGGTGTTTGACAGGATCCTTGTGGTAGACTGGTTAGTAAGGTTAGATCACATAGAATACAGGGAGGACTAGCCATTTAGACACAGAACTCGAAAGCAGAAGACAGAGGATGGTAGTGGAAGGTTGCTTTTCAGACTGGAGGCCTGTGACCAGCGGTGTGCCACAAGGATTGGTGCTGGTTCCACTGCTTTTCATAATTTATGTAAGTGATTTGGATGTGAACATAGGAGGTATGACTAGTAAGTTTGCAGATGACACCAAATTGGAAATGTAGTGTACAGCGAAGAAAGTTACCTCAGAGTACAACGGGACCTTGATCAGATGGGCCAATGGCTGAGGAGTGGTAGATGAAGTTTAATTTAAACAAATGTGAGGTGCTGTATTTTGGAAAGGCAAATCAGGCAGGACTTATACACTTACTGGTAAGGTCCTGGTGAGTGTTGTTGAATAAAGAAACCTTGGAGTGCAAGTTCATAGTTCCTTTAAAGTGGAGTCGCATGTACATAAGGTAGTGAATAAGGCATTTGATGTGCTTTCCTTTATTGGTCAGGGCATTGAGGATAGGAGTTGGAGGTCATGTTGCAGATGTACAGGACATTGGTTCAGCCCCTTTTGGAATATCGCATGCAATTCTGGTGTCCCTGCTATAAGAAGGATGTTATGAAACTTGAAACAGTTCAGAAAAGATTTACGAAGTTGTTGCTGGGAATGGAGGGTTTGAGCTACAGGGAGATGCTGAATAGGCTGGGGCTATTTTGCCTGGGGTAGAGGCTGACAGGTGACCTTACAGGGGTTCATAAAATCATGAGGGGCATGGATAGGGTGACTAGCCAAGTTTTTTTCCCGGCCTAGAGAGTCCAAAACTAGAGGGAATAGGTTTAAGGTGACAGGAGAAAGATGTAAAAAGGACCCCAGGGGCAACATTTTCACACATAGGACAGTGCATGAAGGAACAAGCTGCCAGAGAAAGCAGTAGAGGCAGGTACAATTACAACATTTAAAAGATATTTGGAAAGGTACATGAATAGGAAGAGTTTAGAGGGATATGGGCCAAATGCTGGAAAATGGGTTTTAGATTAATTTAGGATATCTGATCAATATGGACGAGTTGGACTGAAGAGTCTGCTTTTGCGCTGTACAACTCTTATGACAGTGAGTGTATTTATCCACTCAAAGATAGCCTTGTACAAGTCTTACTGCATTTTCCTGATTTCTCTAAGATCCCATTGGCAACTTTCACTGTCACCCCAGCCACTTGATTAGAGGTAATCTGGAAAAGATGTACGGTATTGAATTTCTCAATCCTTTACGAAGGTGCTGAAACCTTCTCTTGTAAATTGAGTGCAATTATCACTCATCACAATGTCTGGAAAACCATAATGACTAAAGCGTGTTTTCAGGCATTCTGGAATATCACTGGTAATTGCTGTTTCAGCTGGTCCAACTCTCTGATGTAAGATGTGTGATTTATATATGGATATATTGACATCTTTCAGTTGGGAGTTTAGATTTTGAACTAGTGGCATGTGTGTTTTGGTCTGTATGTATAAGAGGATATAATGAGTAACTTGTCAGTTCTTCTGGGGCCATGATTTTTTTTTAACAGTTTGAGAGGAAGTTATCTTGGGGTGATAATTGGAATTTGTTCGCATTGTGAGAGCTTTATGGTTAAACACATAAATATTGAAAAGTATTAGCTGGACCTCAGTTTAAAAGAACCAGGAATTTTTTTTGCTTGGGGGAAAATAACTTGGAAATCATTTGGTTTTGGTTTACCTGAATTCCTGATTGAAGTTAGAAGTAAGAAACAGTTTATCCTGAAGAAATTAGACCATTCAGCGAGAGTTAGGGGATCGATTATCTCTGGGTAAGGATTTTTCATTGAAATTTCCATGCCAGAAATTTGGTCAGCATGAAGCTGAGAAGCTCAATTGTGTGACTAATCAAGAAAAAGGCTATCAAATTCTCAAGTATTGTTATTAAAAGAAAAACAGATAAATTAAACCTACAGATGTGATAGAGAAGGACACGCTATTTGGTATTTGAGTACTGTAAGGTAATGGTGTTATAATGGATGGGATTGTATCTGAACATTTGTTTCAGAATCTTTAAAATTATGTTATATATAACTAGCTTGGTTTATTCTATATTATCCTCTTTTCTTCTGTTTCATTGTTAAAACTAAATGTGTAACATTGCGTGCTAGTATTTCAGTGAAAGACCATGTTATTAAATAAAACAAAATCAAAGCCAAAATATGAATTATCAAGTCACATTTTCAGTCTGATCTGTTCAGCTGTAACATCAGGTGGAATCAAATCAACTCTCACTGGTCAGAATAGTCATTGACAGTGACAATATGATCAATTCCTGTGAGAGTGAAGACGTTTATGTTCAGTTTCACCCATGGTTTGTCTAGGACATTATGTATGATCAGCGGCTCTTTAGCTTACTTAGCTTGCTATTCATTACAAGCCTGGGACTGACTGATGTGGCCCTTAATCTCAATGCTCAGCTTTGTCTAGTAGAGTATTTTGCTTCAGACGAGATTCAATTCCTTTGTGGGTTGGTTTGATGTGATTCAGCATCTCCTTAGGGACAATTACTCTATTTCCTTTCTGCAAGATGCCATCTTGGACCAACACTTCAACTCCATCTGCCCATCCTCTCTTACAGCAACAAATATTATTTCAGACCATCCATTCATCTCTTCTCCCTGCAGTATTTGGGAAGCTGCACTATGTTACATGGTTTTCTTGATTTGTACAGGGCGCCTAACTTTTAGATTCACTGTCTGTTAGGGCACTACCAGGGCGTGTCATACTGGTGTTTCACATTGAAAATGAAAAATGCAAATTAGGAGCTGGCAGTGGCTACTTGGCACCTTGAACTGGTTCCACCATTCAATAAAGTGATGACTGACCAGATTACAACACATTTCTGTTTTATTCCTGATTATGTCAGCTACTTGCTTATCAATAATCTATCTAGCACTACCTTAGAAATATTCAAGAACTTTGATCCCACCACCTTCTCAGGAGAAGAGTTCCAAAGATTCATATACCTCTAAGGGAGAAAAAAAAGCCTCTGCATCTTTGCCTTGTAAGAGTGACCTTTGATTTTTAAACAGCCCCTAGTTCTAGATTCTCTCACAAGAGGAAACATCCTTTCCACATCCACCCTACTCTCTGGAATGTAAAGTCTTCATTCTTCCCATTTCCTTGGTCCCTTAGATTCATTTGTTTTCTTGGGATGACTATTGTTCCATTAGCCCACTTATCTTCAAGACTTCATTTTCTGGTCATTATATTGAATGACTTTACATAGATCTTTGAAGCGCATAATGTTGCATGACACATTGATGTCTACCTGACACTTCATGTTCACTTGATGCTCTTTTTCTGCAGCCATCATTCTAGCAGTCACAAAACAATTATTGCCTTTAGACCTAATGATGAGAATTTATTGTATGGTGACGAGTGATTCATTAGAATCATCAGCTGATATCTCTCCAGTAGCCCATGAGAAGCTTGTTTTGCTTCTTCCTAGCTAAGGCGTTGAACATATAGTGATTCAACATCTTGCAGTTATAGCACGGGTCCCGTTTCATTTATCTGATACCTTCTGCAATATTTACATCCTACCCTCTGGCTTTTCTGCAAATATTTCCTCCTTTTCCCCAATCTTCATTTTCATTCAATGTGGAATGTCTCTCAGCATAATGCAGAATCTCACTTGTTTTCCCATTAATGTCCCCTCTCTGATAATTAATAATCTTAGAAATTTTTCACCGGACAGTAGCTTCTTGAGAGCAAGTTTCTCCTCCGTCAGCAGATATGGTTTCATGGGAGGATCTCTTATGCCTAAAACAATACCATTTCTCATGAGATCTTCATTCAATTGCCCAAATATGTAGGTTTCAGCTATATTTATGAGCGCGGTTACATACAATTAATAGTTTCCTTCTCCCCTTGAACTCTGAATGTCGAGTACATGTCATTCATAAGCAACATTAATGGGTGGTTCAGGATGCATCCAAAATACCTTCAAAATCTCTGCATTCTGGCTTTTCTGCTTCTCAGCGAGATTTCTTTCTGCAATATAGGTAGTAGCCCTCTTTCCGCAGCACTGATAGAAGAGTTGCCAGTCTTACTTGCACAAATTTTGTTTTTAATTCATTCTGTTGCTATTTTATAACTTTGCCATAGAAAGTGGAAAAACATTCCAATTCTGCGCCATATCTCCTTTCATTTCTACAGCAGCAGGGAGACTGTTCTTTTCACATTTTCCTTGCTGTGCTCTCTCCGATTTGGCATTTTTCAAAAAAAAAAATCCTCTGCAGGGAACAACACTATGAAAATTAAGCGAAGGTGCTCATACTGTGTTACAAGGTGAAGATCAGTTGACTTACTCGTATGGGAGTAGAACTCTATTGTTAGTGACTGGGCAAAAAAAAAAAAAATGACGCAAGCACAGGCACAGAATGGGAATCTGTCAGAGGGGATTGCATGTCCCTTTCATGACTGATTGGCAGAATTCCTTGCTTTCATTTTTCATTACCGGCAAATATCTTTCAACAAGTGACACCTGGACAATGCCCTGGAGCAAAGGTCAAAAATTTGTCTCTTTGGATCTTCTCCTTCTGCATGAACCCAGATATTTCCTTTTTATGTACAAACTGAGTCCCAGGACCCCTCTCTGATTGCAGATTTGACATCTCTGTCCGGCAGCTTGTGTTCTTTTTAAACAGTTCAAGATATATCTAATATATACTTTATGATTTCAACTGCTGGTAGTACCAGGCCAGTCAGATCCCAGAGTGAAACCTGACTTGATGGATCATAAATGTTATGTTTCTTTTTATTTACTACAAATGTTAATCATTGACGATGCAAGATACAAAATTGCAGTCTGCCTTCAGTGTCCACTCCATGCCTGAAATACTACTTGGATGCTCCAGAGGTATGACGTAGTAGCTACTAATATAACTTCCTTTTCCTATGGTGTTCATTCTGTCTGATGTATAGTGTATACTCAGGCTCCATGTGGCCTTCATGCTGGTTGCCAGAATAGACCAGTGTCTGCCATATCCATTGGTGTAGGATGGGCACATAGCATTATATTATAGGCCTCTGAGAGGTCTGTGCTAAATTAGCACAATGTTTATGATTTGTTTCTTGGAAGATTAAAATAAAAAAAATTCAAGACTTCCTGCAGCCGCCAAGCATTCCTCTCAAACTGAGAATAAAGGTGGTTTTTTTTTGTTCCTGTCACAAAAACAAGCAATTCTGTCCATTTCCTTCCTGACAGAGCCACGCCAACAACATGTTAACCAGCACAATATCAAGAGCTGGCTTCATATTTGTTCTACAGCTAATCATTTACATAGTTAGATTTTTAGACATTTCCCATGAAAGTTTAGATTTAAGGTACAGTACCAGTTTTGGGAAATCAATTTTGCAATTCATTTTTCCTCAACCTAATGATGTTGTGAAAAGTTTTGACAATTTTTAAATGCTCTTTAGAAAACATTCATTCATTCTCAAGTGAACCCTGTCGGAAAGTTCATTCAATTCTGTTCCCTGCGCATAAGTGATTTGTTTCTGTTGGTTGGACAGGGAAGTACTCCTTTGCCTCTGACCTCTCGAGGAAGGAATTCGTTTCTTACTCAACTTTGTTAAAAAAAAAACCCTTCTTTCTCTTCTGCCCCATGTAGGAAAGCGTTCTGTTCAGTTGGGCCATGTCACTACAGGAGGAAAATGGTGACTCCCGTTCACCAATATTCTGTAACAAAACCTGGGTGCCTCATCCATATTCTTCCCACTACCAGAGGTTACAGGTGCTGGCAGAACCTGATAATACATTTGACTTGACTCAGCGCTTAAAATTGATGTCAATGAAAAGGTTGATTCCAAGTGCACTACAAACTTCTATATGATAAATACGTTGTCAATAAAATATTAACGTCCTTGTGAAAAATCACATCTGCATCTGCTCTGCGGCCCAGTGGAAACAATTTGGAGCAAACTCTAAGCACAGCCTCCATTTGTGATCAAAGAGAGGTTGCCTGCACTTCGAACTACCCTGAACTTCATGCTAACATGCAAAACCAGAAAAGGGCAGACATTAGCAGTTTGTCAATGATGGAAAGAAGAACAGGAGGAATTAAACACCTGCCAAAAATGGGCTGTCTGATTTGGAAACTTAATATGTTTCAGTTACATTTCCTTTGATTATAAATGGACCGTCCAGCTGCAGGCCTCATTCATACCGCTCCTTGCCTGTTTAAAAACTTCTGAGTCTGATGTAAATAGGAAGAGATGAGGAACATCCATTGAGCATTACATTGTTTTGCTTATAAACTGTCAGAGGAAGTGTCTTATTGCAGTTTGAACTCTGAGGAGTGCAGGAAAACAGCACGATGGAGGATGCCACTGCCTGTTCTGAACTGAAGTACAGAAAGGTTGGCAAATAGCTATATGATGTTGCATAGCAACCCCTGTGAGAAAGAGAGACTACCGTACAGAATCATTACAATTTGCTGGTATGAAGAAAAAGGAGAACACTATAAAATAGTGAGGGAAAGAAGGGAATAAAGAAGTATTTAATAATGAGGAATTCCATCTCTGTAAAAAAGCTTCATGCTTTTCTTCTCCCAAGGTCATGCAAGTCCAGAATCACAATCTTCGAAATAGAAAAGCAAGCATTCAAAATAAGACGCTGCAATTTGCGGAATCAATAGGACCACACACCTGTATTCAGAAGGATTGTGAAAACTAGCGCCTGAAATGAAAGCTCGATTGTTTCCTTTCAGATCTGCTTGCCAACATCACTAAAAGGAAAATGCCAAGGAACACTATGTTTCTTTGAGATTAGAAGATACGAATATAAAATCCCATAGAAACACAAGCTGAGAGCACATTATGATGACAAGGATTCAACAAAAATTACATTTTCCTTTCAAAGAGGAGTCATTTTGAAACAAAGAAATTACAAGGAATATGAGAGAAATGACTTGTAATCCACCCAGCAGCCCATGTTCACTTACTAAACAGAAAAAAAACAAAACATCCTGCCTTGTTTGCTTAATTCAATATAGACCTTCATTATTAAAGAAACTCATAATTCCAGTTAAATTCTGCTTCCTATCAGAGTTGGTGTCCATGAAGTATCCTTAAGTTTATTCTTCTTCTTTTTTCAAAAACAGTCAGGATTCTTAAAGTATCACCTCAGGAATTAGAAAATTGTGGTTTAATGGTACACAAAAGTCAGTATATTTTTTGATGAATAGGCTGAAGAAAAAAATAAATAGCATTGCTTTGTACTGCAAGGTTTGCCAAATTCTCAAATGAAATCTTTGAACAGAGGCTACAGCTGTGGAAGCAACTGAGACCCAGTAATAATAAAATAGTAGATGATGTCCAAGACAATCTTGCACACCTTGCAACGATCAGTTATTAGGTGTTAAGGGCAGTGAAGGCCATGAGCAGCTTATCTTCTGCCCTCATGGTCAAGGAATTAGAGTGTCAAACAGCACAGCTTAAAATGGGAAAAATGGGGAATTGTCATCTCTTTTAAAGTTTCCAGTACTGGAGGGAGAAACCCAGTAAAGAATAAAGCTGTCGAGTACATTGAAATAGTGGTTTATCACAAAACTAATTACGACCACAAGCAATTTAAAACTAAAAGGTATTTTACTGGAGATTAACACCATTTTACAAGTCCAGTTAATACTTCTGCAAAAAAAAAAATGCACAAAGGGATCTCACGCCCATACATTCATCTGGTTAAATCACAAGCAGTAATTTCTAGTGTTAAAATAAATCTTATTTCACTCCAATGTTTAGAATTTGTAGAATATAAATTTAAATTAAAATATAAAATGGTTTCTCTAATTGTCTATTAACTATGCACCTCTCATTACTCTAGTGTGCATTTTGCTTTACTTTACTGCTTAAACACACTCTTTAAAACATACCAGTTGAAGTCAAATAATGCAAAAAATTATTGAATCAATAGAAATAAACAAGAGCATCCTGTCTCTGAATGGAATTCACCCCTAAGATTATACTAGTCCAACTAACATTTATCTTTTGAAAAACAATGGTTCAAGTAAAACATTCTACTGGACTGAACTAACTTAAACCGCTCCGCACAAGCCTTAGCAGTGTATGATATGGCTGGATGATCACTATCTGTATAGCAATATTTGGAATCTAATCTGCAAATAAGAATGTTATTGTTATGGAATTGGCGAAGTGGAATCTAGAATTATACTGAATTACAGCAGAATTTCTTAACTGTCAAATCATACAGCACCTTCATCTATTCTAGCCCCCCATCTTTTTCTCTGACATACTTCCACTGGCAAATTCTGGTACCTTATCAGCTAGCCACTTTCTCAATGTGAACCAGGGCAAGAAGTGTTGGCAAATTTTTTGATTATCATGGATATCGGCGAAAAACCATGCTCTGCCTACACCAAAAATTCACACATATCGACATCCAGTGCTTCACACTGGAAGGTCTGTCAGGATTGGAATCTTGTTTAGCTTAGGTACCCAGTTGCAACACTCTTGCTGTTTCAGATGAAATCAGCTAAGAGACTGCAGATGAACGAAGGAAGCTAGAAATGTCCTGCTCCCAGAAACTCAGTGCCATATGACCATGCAATAATACAATGTGTGGTAGGAGTGAGGACTTTACATAACATTGTGTGATTCAATTCAACTTGTATGTAAAACAGCATTTAGAATAAAAAAAAGGCTTAAGATCTCACATAAAACACAATTGTTTACACAATTAACACATTGCAAGAGATAGTCACACATAACTAACTGCAAAATGCCTGTAATCATATTATTGGTCAGGATTTTGTGGTCAGTATTGATGAAATTGCACTCAACATTTATTATGCTTGCAGCTGCCCACAAACCTTTGCTGACTTCTCAGCAGCAAATTGTGGCATTTAGAGATCTTTTTCAACATGGCACCCTCTACAGGGGATCTATAGGAATTATATCATTGCACAAAATAGGTGCAACAGGTAGATAAGGACATTGGTTAACACAATATATTTAAGAAACAGTTGCAGGCTGCAATCATTAAGATTACTATTATGGAGAAGGATGAAATCAAATGGACCAAATGGTCATTTCATCCAAACTAGCTTGTGATGTGGCAAGTATCAATATCATTGAATTTACTATAACAATGAATATTGCAGGCATTCAGCACAGCAGATTGCTCATTTTTGCAATTAAGATATTAAAGGTATCAGGAAAATTCTATCCATTCTCTTGGGATAACAGTACATTAAAATAAACCTGTATAATTGCACAATAAAAGATAATGCTGTCAGTCATCCAAATAGACTAGATTCGAACACTGATTTTTTGTAAGTTATTCTTTCACAGCACGGGAATGACGCTGGCAATGCTGACATTTGTCAATCATTCCGAATAGGGCTGGAATTGAATAATTAGCTAAGCCATTTTGGAGTCAATGATGTATATTGGGGATCTGGAGTTACATGTAGGCGAGACCAAAGATAGCAGATTTTCTTCCCTTTGGGGCATCAGAGAGCCCAGTGGATTTTACAGCAATCAATCTCAGTGAAAACAGATTTCAGGTCAAATACTGCCATGGTGGGACTGGAAGCTATGGCCCTAGTATACTAACCTGGCCTCAAGGTGACTAGTCCGATGACATTACCACTGTACCACCATCCTTACCAGATGCTTTTCTTGGAATAATTAGTTGTTGAGTAAATTTCCTCTGCTGTGGTTTATCCATCACTGTTTAGTTAATGCTTCTGTTTTAGCATCAATTTGTGTGCAAGCTCATCTTCATGTTTCCCTTACCGAGTGTCACGGGGGTGAAAATATTGGCCTGAAGTGTCACTTTTATTAGGTTGCATGGAGAGGTTCATTCGGTGAGGCCTTATGGGTGTTCTCACCTCCAATTACCAAAATTGCCTCATTAACTACCTAGGCCAACTTACCCCTCCATGGCATCCCTTTGATCTGATTCTAGCTCTATTTGGCCAGTTGCCATACCTGCGTCAAGTCCCCACTGTGGGATAGACTGGTCTCCCTGGCATTGGTGCCATCTTTAAAGGCCTTTGTGCATCTGGACAAGCACTGTCAGTCCAGAGCTGCCCATTTTGATTCCTGATATTTGTCCCAACCATAGCTGAAAAAGGAAAATTGGCACTAGAGTGTGTGGGCTGAGACATGAAAGCCCTGTTGGATGGTACGCTGCAGAGGCAGGATACCCTCATCTCCTAAGATGAGCAAAGGATGTGGGTGGGGTCAGGGTGCTAAACAATGCCAGCTGGGTTGGTGCAGTCCCAGCCACCAGGAGAAATGCCCAGCACTGTAGGAAAAAGGCTGATGTCCTTCTCTATGCCACCAGCTCCCATCAAGGCTTATATTTGTGAACATTCACCAGTACCTACAACATTTTCCCTCATTCACTGTCACCAAACCCTGACACCATTCACCCTGCATGCCCCCTGCGCTGCCTACTCACTCACCTGTACAAAAAATAACAACTGTGCCACTCACTTTCATCTCCCTCAATACCAGCCTCTCTCTGCCAGGACAGAAAAAGCCCAGTATATGGCAGAAAGAGTCAAGACAAGTGGTAGGCTGCCTGGCATTTGGCTCACTCCTTAAGTGAGGAATGGCCTGAATCTGACTGCTCCAAGCCATCGACTGTGTCTTAGCCCCTGGACTGGTATCAGAGGCGGTCCCTCCCTTATGGTGCCGACACACTCGTGTGTGAAGGCCAACATCCTCGGCTTGACTGAGATCTGCTGACAACCATGACAAGGTTTCTTCCTTTGTGTCTATTCTGAAGAGCAATAGCGCAGTAATGTTAGCCTGGTATCTTCGGCTGAGTGGCAAGGTGCAAAAACACAAGGTAAGGTAAGGCTGGGATACTATGAGAGAAACTTAAAGTGAGTGAGCATTCAGTTAGTGAATAATCTGTGGTCTAACCTGGTGCAATCCATGAGGTGGGTTCATGTGCTTTAGAGCAAAGTGTCCTTTCTGCAGCATGACAATATAGTCACCATTGTGCCCTGAGGTGTAACATTGAAGAATAGAAGCATCCTGTAAGTGGATCAGAGATCTTAGACTGGCACCTGTTGGATGCAATGTCTGTGAATGTGGGGAGTGTTTGGCTGGTGCCTATGGAATGTGCCTTGAGATGTTGGTGACTGGAGCCTCTTTGGAGCAAGCAATGAGCTGAAATCAGCAGGTACCCACTCTGATTGCATGTCATGTATTCTCCATACCTGGCTTGCTTGTGGTGGGCAGTAGGAGAGAAAGCTGCAAATTAATGAAGCAAAATCTGTAGTTAATAAGGTATTTAAACAGGCAATAATCCCTGTTAACAGGCAACTCACTGTTGCCAAACAGGAATCCTGCCTCTTCTCCTGACAACATAAAAAAGAAGATGCAGCACATTTTTCCTGAAGTTGAGAGAGGTCTCACTGGATTTGCCACATGATTCTGCCACATTTCACATCAAAGCCCACTTTGCTCAGGCCCCTATAAGATATTCCTCCCATTGTTATCATCTCTATAGAGGATGATAGCTCTTAGCAAGTTATGTGAATTTTCAACAACAAAATCAGAAAATGCGGGAAATGCTCAGTAGGCCAGGCAACATCTATGGAGAGAAAGCAGAGTCAGCTTTTCAGGCCCAGTGAAGATGTGAATTTTCAATGACTGATTAAAAGGAACACACAAAGATTTCATGTTTAAATTTTCAATGAACCAAATAAATTAAACCAATATTGAATAACTATCATTTCAGTCAGCAACTTATACACTATTTACAACAAAGATTCCCTATTTGTCCTTTAAAATTACCAAACCTTCCTTCACAATTGTTGCTTACTCTGTCCTTGAAATGGATATTTAGTCTCCACGGATCAGTCCGCAGCTATTCTCCACTCCTCATTTCTTTTCCCTTTTCTCACCAGATCAGTTCTAATCCCTGAATGGTTACTCTGGGGATTTTTCCTTTAAATCAAAGTTAGGTGAATCTTTCAACCTCATTTAGGTCCTCGGGAATGTGATCATTTAATTTGAGCACATTCAGGTCTTGGGTTTTTGCAGACTGAACTTCGAGATTCAGAAATATCCTAAGAAAGCTGCAACCCAATTCCACAATGGTTCCTGGTTGGCTTCCTCCTTCCCAAAGCCTACCTCTATGTTATTTTAAATCACATGAGTCTTTAATCTCATTTGACTGATTTACTGATTTACTGAACACCTCACCCTTATTTTGATTTTTACCAACAGTAAATCCATTAAAAGCAACTCGTTTGTCCTTAGTGCTATCTAGTCATATACTCATCATTTTTGATGTCATGCTGTAGATGCTTGAAAGTGCTACCACATTTTTGTTCCAGCAATTTTCCTTTACATGGCCATTCTTACTTAAAAAATGATGTTGAATTCCTCATATCAAAACATAGCCTCCATATTGTATTTCTTTTTACAGCTCACAGGAGTCAGCTATCACCCTCAGAATCACTTGTACTTTGACGGTAGTGGGCTTAGGCTCCCTGATCAACATGAGGAAGAAAACCTGGATTTGGCTACAAAAGATTATGATGCTGAAGTTCCAGGTATTCTTGGATCAAAGACACCAGGGTACAAGGGCTGTTGGTCTGGAGTCACATGTAGGCTAGGCCAGGTAAGGATGGGAATTTCTTTCCTTAAAAGGCATTAGTGAACCCAATGGGTTTTTCCAACAATTGGGCCATCACAAGACTCTTAATTCCAGATTTTTATTGAATTCAAATTCCACCATCTGCCGTGGCAGGATCCAAACCCAGGTCACCAGAACATTAGCTGCGTCTCTGAAGTAACAGTCCAGCAATAAAACCACTCGGCCTTTGCCTCCCTGACGAAAGAAACTTCTGGGAGTAATTGGTACGTGTTAAATCTGGCAGTATTGACCATATCATAATCTGCAAAGTATCCATCTGAAAACATCAAATAAACTCAAATGCTTTCCCTCCCACTTGAAATAAAAATTGCCAAATTTCTCTAGGCAGATTTAACTTACTTGCTCTTTTGTCACAATACGAAATACATTTAATTTCTTTCTCACTAGACACTATGCAAATATCCCTTGCAAATCGAACCCAAGTATTAAAACTAGTTCATCAGCAAGTCTCCCTACGATTCCTTATTTGTCTGTTGAAATATTTCATTGTCCATTTCAAATTTTCTGGCTTTCCCGCACTTGTTGCAACCAAAGGCTTTTTTTCTTTCTTTCTCCTTGAAACTGTCTTCCCTTTGGAATTTTAATTCAGTTTTGCATTTGCCTTTCTTTCGCCTTTTTCTCTGTCTCCAAGTCCAAGTTTTATTATTTCTCTTTCAAATTTGAGTGCTTCATTTGTAACTGAATTCTAGTCAATTCACCTGGAGCGCTACTTGGCTTAGTATTTTCTTCTTTGAGATTCAGATGTTGAGCCAATACTATGACAATTATTGTCATTTTGGCAGTCACTTTTAAATCTATTTCCAACTTTGCCACACCACCTTCAAATTAAGCTTTGAAAACCATTGCAAGACACTCACAGAGTGTTCCTCTCTCTCTCTCTCTCAAATGACCTTCTGCAAAATACACAGTTATCTTAACTTGGCAACGAATGCAGAAATAGTCTGTGTAAAACAGTGTTCATTTAACCTCTGCCAAAACCTATCTGCAATTTCCATTTCATCAATGTGGAAGTGTGAGCAATCAGAGTCATAGGGATCCAAGATTGTTGGCCCTGAATATGCATACAATTAATTTGAGTCTTGTTTAGTGCTGGCTTTCTTTATCAGAGCTAATGAAACAATTGGATTATGCTCACAAACCATTGGGTTTCAGTTATAGAACCAATGCTGTACAGGCAGTGATTGGTTACGTTGCTTTGACAGTGTGAGTGCCACATTTGGATCACTCTACATTCTGCTGTGATATTAAAAACAATCGCCTTTGTGCACAACATTTGTCTAAATTGGGACACATTCCAATGCTGTGTTCAAATTCACTTTGCTTGGCCTCACAAATTGGGGATTTTTTTTTAACCTGCAGCCAACTAATATTGAGCAGGCATGAGAGCTGACTGATAATGAAGGGTGGGGTGACAGCAAGTCCCAGTATGTCAAAGGAAGGCACCATATTTATAGCACAGTCAGCAACCTTAATACTGGCTGCACACATACAGGCAACTATGTAGGTGAACAAAGGAGGCTGTAGACAAGTGTGACTCAGTGGTCATGAAAGAACAACACTATATTTTCAAGTCCAGATGATGTGTGATTTACAGAGGGACATGGTGGTGGTGGTAGTGTTCTGATGCACCTGCTGAGCTTGTTCTTTTAGGTGGTGGTTTCAACCATTGCTGAAACTGCAGTCATTGAGGCAAAGAGAAAGTATTCCATCACACTTCTGAGTAGTATCTTAGAGGTGACAGAATGTCTTAGGAAGCGGGGCCCTACACCGTGGAATATCTTACCTCTGATCTACCTCGAACATTGACAGCATTTATGTGGTTGGCTCATTTGAGTGTCTGAAGATACTGACACCTTAGAGAATGCCTTCCTAATGGATACGAAAAGGCAGCAATGGTTAAATAGTAAAAATAGGGAACTTCATTGCAATTTTCCGTTTTCAATAATAAAATTGGCCAACAAAACCCAAAGCTAGCAGAATCAGAAGAACAAATATTATGTTGCAAATCATTCAGACGTAACCTCCTGAAAACCACAACCATTTTAATTTAAAACAAAAACAGAAAATGCTGGAGAAACTCAGCAGGTTTATCACCATTCAGTAACTGAGGAAGTCAAGCTGCGCACAGTAATCACTACTTACTGTTAGGAAATGCATAGCACTTGTGACTACTGTATTAAACAAAACTAGTCTAGAGTTTTCTTGTCTTCATGATTTACAGACTACATATAACGCCTTGACCTGTTAAGTCATCTGAAGACATGTAAATCAACTATTGGTGTTTTCAAGTACAGAGAACTAGATTTCACTTATGGTAATCTTGCTGCTTTAGTTTATAAAACCATGGCTTGCTGGTAACTTTTTGCAAATGTCCATGGCATTGCACCATTCTTACTTGAAGGAATTTCAGTAGTTCTGAGCATTGCTAAAGATTGCATACATGCAACTTACTATTAATGCACAGAGGGACCCATGAGTGGCAGTAGCCATGTCTGTCAGATTTGCAAACTACAGGCTATTAGAAGCTCTTAGTGTTATGAGTTACGGGAAATCCCCATCAGCAGTTCAGTTTGATCCATGGACTGCTGTTAGTGGACTGAAATATGAATTATAAAGTACCTTTTTAAGACACCATATTAGGGGCTGTCTCTTGTTGTCATGTTTGAATACCTTAGTTTCAGGAAGTAAATCAAACATTTATGAAGCATTACAGATGAAATGGCGCTAAATGTCATGTCAGATAAGAAAGTCCTAACACTTTGAGTCAGACATCATCCCAGAGAAAAGGGACATAATTGATCATTTTCAACATGTATCTTGCAGTCTAAATGTACTCAAACACGCTTAGTGTCTAAATGAGTCATTGAGAAAGCAGCAATCATTCTGGCTAGAATACGGGGTTTCAAATTCTAATCGCGCTGTCATTCAAGCTCACCTTATTAAGTGGGTTCCCCTCACTCTTAGCAAACTTGACAGAGCCTGCCCAGCTGTAAGGAGGGACCAGGAGGATAATGCTGGAGAAACTCAGCAGGTTTACCATCTCTCAGTAACCAACAAAATAGAACTGTACAGAATAATCATTATTTACTATTAAGAAATGAATGAGGCTAGTGACTACTGCACTGAACAAAACTAGTCTTAGAGTTCAGTATGATTTACAGCAGTACAACTGCAGTCAACAGAACTCAAACAGAGTTTGGAAGCCAGAACAATATTGGTAGTAGAGACTTGTTGCATTCTTCAGCTAAGGGGAAAAACATGTCAACAAATAACCAATCTCAAACATTAAAGCAAAACTGTTTCGATTTTTACTTCAAAACTCAAAAGGCATTGTTTCACAATGGTACTTATTTTGATGGTCCCAATAGTCTTATAACTTTGCTTTTGATCTACGTAATAATTCCTTGATTCTATCCTCCTCTGAATCACATGAGAGTATCACTCTGTAGTAATTAAATTCACAATGACCTTTCAGAGTCTTCAATCAAAGTAATTTTGCTACAGCTTTTAGCTCTCATTAACATTGTTTTCATTTAATTTAGATCATAATGTGTATTAGGGAAAAATAATGGGCAATTGGGAGTAATTATTTAATCTTGGGGTTCAGCCGGCTGTGATAAATTACTTGATGATTGCTCTCCCAGGTTTATGATATCATCTAAATTCAGTGTTTAAATAACAGCTTTAGTACTTGTTCCAACCATCCATAATTCTATTTAATCTGTTGAATAATTAATAGAGATGTCACATCTAGCCTGATTTCATTACCATCGAGGTATGTTTGAAACCATTTATGATAACTACTTGAAAACAGTGTCATTAGCAGTTTGAATAGCAACAGCTGTCAACGGATAAAACTAAAGTACGACACTTTGGTTTTGAAGCAACCAAAGTTTGGAAGTGCCCAACATTTCTTTGTTAATCATTAAGAGCGTGAGATTTATTTGTTTGACTTGTTGTCAATTCACCAAACCTGAAACTTGCCGAAACTTTAATGTGGAATTATTTAAAGAGAATATACCACTTTATGAGTAGCACCTGGTGCACACAAATATTCATAATTGTTGTGAAATTATAGGAAGCTGACATAGAGGCAGACTTTGACCTTTTAATGACACTAGATGGTAGCTATGTCAAGAGTTTGTCCGCTCACATCACTAACCTCTACCCTTTCTCCCCTGGGTTCTAGCTTTCCCACTGTCAAGAACCCCTGGGCAGAAACCAGCAGTTAGTGTGAAAACATAAACTGCACATTGGTAAAACCAATCACTATATAATCACCAAAAATATATATTATGCAAACAGTACCAGTTACTTTTGACACGTCCTTCTGGAACACTCACCTTTATGTAAATATATAATTACACAACAAATGTGGACTTTGCAGCTCAAATTCAACAGTCCCTTTTCTTTTGTACGCACTTTGTTGATATTTTAAACAAGTAGTCTTATCTTTATGAAAATGATTAATTTACAAAATATATTGCTATTACAATTTGAGGCTTTCTTGGGTTCAGTGATATCAATCACATTCTTCACTGAATTGAGTGTCTCACCTTTTGTTGCAGATGACTTGTGCAAACTTATGTCTATCCTGCGCGATAGTACAATCTTTCTTTTATTCATTTACAGGATGTAGATGTCTCTGGCTAGGCCAGTATTTATTGTCATTCCCTAATTACCATTGAGAAAGTGATGGTGAGCTGCTGTCTCAGTTGGTATAGCCACAAAACTGTCACTGAGGGAATTCCAGGATCTTGACAGCCTGGGAGGTTAACAGTAGTATTCAGCTTTTGACCTGAAAGGCATATTCGTATTGTTTTGAAATATATTGCTTTAATCAATTTTAAAGGGGATGGAACAAATAATTGGTTGAGACAAAGTCTGATAAATAAACTGCCTTCTTTCTATTAACATACAGAAAGGCAGTTATGATTGCACTTAGCACATTCAGGCAGTCTAACTTATTTTCAGGTAATAATATTAGGTAATATCAGTTAGTTATCTTATTTGACTTAAGTAAGATTTGTCCTTAACAATAAAATTACCTCTGCAAAATCCTTTCTCAAGGTAGTTTTAGACTCAGATTTTATTGCACTTCCCACTCTTCACAGCGAGAAAAGGGATCAAATATACTCCAACCCAATTGGTGTGAGGTGTATGTCAATTACTGAGACCAGCTGATGAATTGCTTTTTATTGACAGTAAATGAGAGCATCTAGCTCATTATTTTCTCAGACTAATTATTTTTAAAACATGCATGAAAAACTTAGATTAACACAAAACATTTTAAGTAACTAATATTTCCAAAAACTTCTTGTCAATAAAAGATCAAAACTTCATAATGTATTGATAACATTTAAAAAAGTTTTAAAAATCTTTACTGTTACAGCAAAATTAAGACTACTTACAATTAAATTACAAGTAGTCACACTAAAGAACTTTCTCTTAAAGTTCCTCTCTTGATCATTTGACTCGAACATTTCAAAGATTCACATCAAAATCCTTTCTATGGATATATAACCTCAGTTTAAGATCATTTCCAAACTTCCCCACAACAAGTTGTCACCCTTAGTTCCAATATCTTATGTTGACACATCCAAGTCATCCAGTTTGCTGCTGCTGTCTTCTCAGCAATTTCAGCTTCTGTCTGGCTTATTTCTCCTTTTCCCAACTCTGTCTTCCATCTTCGAACTTGCTGTCACTACCTGAAATTTTCTATGAGGCCCATCATTAATCATACCAGTCATTAAACCCTATCCTTCAGCTTCAGAACATTGAGCAAGATGTTATTGGGATTGGAGAATTTGAGGTATAAGGAAGCGTGTCAGCTGTGACTCAGCTGGAAGCACTTCTGTCTCTAAACCACTCAGGGCTTGAGTGCATAAAAACAAGCCTGACACTTCAGTGTGGCACTGAGGAAGCACTGCACTGTCAGAGGTGCTTTGCCTCTTAGCTGCAACATTAAACGGTAGTTCCATCTGCTGGCTCAGATGGCTGCAAACAATACCATGGGATTAGAGCAGGGGAGTTCTCTCTGAGAGTCTGACCAATATTAATTCACTCAATATTACATGGGGGAAAAAAAAACCTCTGGTCATTATTAGATTTATAACTAAAAAGAAACAAATGTTGATGTGTGACAGATGTTATTCTGTGATGCCACTGTTATCAAAACACAAGATTGGAGATGACTGGCCTTGTTTTCTTTACATCAGAGAAGGCTGACGGGAGATTTCGTTGAGGTGCTTAAAATTAGATTAATTACAAAAAGTGATTGAGAAGGATCAATTTACCTTACTCAGACAGTTCAATAACAAGGGGGCAAAGAATCAAAATAATAAATATATATGCCATAGACATCCACTTGATCAAGCAGAGTGCTGTTGCCAGTGTCTAGAACTATTTAATATACAATAAATTCTGGATAAGCCAGAACCTCTTCCAGCATAAAATAGGCAGAACATAAAGCCATCCCTTTGGTAGTACACCATCATTACCACAGAGTATCAGAAATATGATAGAAAATCATTTAGGAAGTCAATAAAAGGCAGTAAATATGCATGAATATATACCAACTTGTCCTTGTCTTTGTGGAAAATGAATAACCAAAATGTAATTACAGCAATCAGTTAAAAATGTCAGCAAAAAGATAATGTAATGACAATATTGTGTTTTACTGCCTGCCTTGCAAGTTTGTAGCTGTTAATATATTTCAAAACGTGAACATTCACTTGCCAATGGCCAGGTGCAAGGAATTTAAACCGAGCTAAAACTATTTGCGTACGGTACTTCATACCATGATTTTGTGTGAATGATGTTGCAACCATCAGCTTTATTGATTAACAAAAAAAATTTGGCCTCACCATGTCTTTGCTAAATGTGACGAGCACCATATAGAGAATCCCACTGTAAAGTAAAATAGTAAGTATGACATCTGAGTGACTTATTGTCAGAGAAATTGTGTAAAACCCTCTCACTTGCTTACTCTAACAAGACTTATTAAAAAGGAAAGGTGAAAAACTTTAAACCTCTCATTTTAGTGAATTACAAATCCATCAACAAAAATTGGAAGTGGATCATTCCAAATTTTTTTTTGCCCAGAAATTTGATTCTTTTCGACTGGCTACTATACATCATGATCTGGACAGAGGTAATAACAGCTATTAACTTTTCTGTTAGCTCATTGATCAAATCTGATGAAGCCTCAGGACACAGGCCTTGCTATTTTAGCCAGTTCCTTTAAGCAGTTTGTATTTGCATAGACCTGATCAAGACAGAAGTCTGAAATTACAATCACCAACTGTAAGGAGGCAGCTGTCAGACACACTTTGTATCTGGTTTCACTGGGGTACCTTTAATGCACCTGACCATTACGATTAGCTTTTTGTATTCTCAGATCGATTCACTGTATGTTTTAGCAGAAAAGTAATTAGTTTCACTGAAGGGATAGGTCAGAGCCTTTGCCAGGTATTGACAGCAGCCTCGAAAATGTGTATAAAAAGCTATTCTGTAGTGTTTCTACCTGACAGTTTCTCTTTTAGATGAGTCCCTTCAGGGAGTGAACAGGCTGAAGAGCAATTGTCCAGTGTACCGCTCTTCTTTGTCCTCTGTGACATAACTTGTAGCCATTTACCCAAATAGATGCTGCGTAGCATAAAATTTTTCCACTCAAAGTAAATGGGAAAAAACGACATGCCATCAGAACATTAACAAGTACTTTGCATTCCTAGAAGTTAGTCATAAATAGAGAAACCCTTAAACTATAGTGCTTGCGTTAATTTATTTTATTAGGTGGAAACAATTGGAAGGAAAAAATGTTATACTTACCGAAATAGACAGGCTTTCTTTCCATTTGATAAAAGTTATCTAATAAATGATTAGATAAAGCAATGATCCATGCAATTGCCTATCATTCAAGCCCGGTAGAGAGAGGTGCTATCCCATAGCACAGGTCAGAGAAATAGTTTGTCATCAGAATTATATGTCGCAGAAATGCTATCGAATATGGCTAGTATGTATGGCTGTGTTATGTTCCAATAAAGTTTCAGCAAGGAATTCATGAAGAGGAACACTAAATAAAGAGAATTTTGAATGGTATTTTTATGAATACAGCTGAGTTCCCATGAGGAAAGATGTTATTCAGAAGGAGGAGTTGGTATTTCTGTCTGTGCAGAATCTGTTGAGTAAAACTTTAAACTGACACTGTACATAGGATCCAGGGACAGGAACTTCAACTTCCTGTTATTGACTCACAAACAGTACAACTCGTACAATACATAATTGACTTCACTTCTTATAAATTGAATCTCCACTGCTTAGTGTCCATGTAGTAACAAAAGGAGAGAGGAATTGTTTTGGCTTTAGCTGCTTTGCTCTTTTGCTTTGTTTTAGGAATGATCTGACATGGTTGAATCCAGCCTAGATATTGAATTGTAACTTTCCTTTTTGTTTAAAGGCTTTAGCTAGAGAAACCAAATAAAATCAGTTTGTAGGAAATGCAGAAAAGTACGAAATAGTAAGTCTGCAATTCTTAAATTGACTTGCAGCCTGGGTTCTTTATAAATATGTCTCCATAAAGGATAGACATGTGCAGACATCATGGCTCTTAGACAGGCCAGGCCTCCTTTAAGAAGAGAGCATCATTATTAATATTATCATGAGGATGATTATTTTCCTTGAGTCTGAGAATGGCTGATGAGCCTCATTTGCAATTTAGAGATTTTATGGCATTTCGAGCTTTTGTTGTCATGTGGGATGTCTGCTTGTGTATTATTAGTTCAGGTGTTGGCTTATACTTTTTCCCCACCCTTATTTTTCATTTTCATCTTCTCATGGATTGGTCTCAAAATGCTGGGTTACTTCCCACAGACTCTGCCTCCATCTGGTTCAGTCCAGGGTGATGGGCTTCTAGGAGTTTACGTCAATGTTGCATTCCTTGAAACATAACTTCCATAGTACTGGAAGTGTTCCAGATTTCAGGGGTTCTCATTCATTAATCAAGGGGGCTCGGCTATGTGCATTTGGAGCTCACTGATGAAAGACGCTTGTCTCCTGAATGTTGGGTTTAATTCCCATCTTCTCAGCTGCCTTAGTAAATATGTCAATGATTCTCTGAAGATTCATGTCCAAAATGGCACTTACTGCAGCATCATCAGTTTATTGGACCTCAGTAACTGAAATCAGGGTGGTCCTAGTTTTTCAGTGCAATCATCTGAGATTAAATAATTTACTGTCCGTTTAATAAATAAGCTGTACTCTATCAGGGAGCTTGTCTCTAGTCAGTTGGAGCATAGCCACCAGGAAGATTGAAGAAATAGTTCAGGCTTAAAACAACCTTATCTAACTCATTTCTTAATGTCAGAGGGGTCTTTAATGGATCTGTTGCTAAAAATGACTGCTCACATATCACCATGAAACAAACAAAGGGTTATAATGAATTTTGAAGGATTATTGCACTTCAGCAGAAGTTCCAGCATTTGTCAGGATTTACAGAGTTTATGGCCATGGTCAAGTGAAAGCATGCTATATGGAGAGGTTGATGTTGTTCACATTTTTCTTGTAGTTGGCAAGCTCTAAAATTCATGTTGGCTGTACCTCTTGGGAGTCAAAACCCACATTGAGATCTGGAGAGTAGCTCTTCAGCAAGCTTAATGAATCGGTTCAAGAGTTCTTGTCATGATCTCTGCTGCAATGGAGAACGGAAAGCTGCGCCTATAATTTCCACAGTTGGATTTGTCCATCTGCTTGAAGATTGTCCTTGAGATTGAACTTTCTATTCATTCCAGACCCACAGAATGAGCGATTGGAGATGAATCGCCACTTGGCACTTCTGGCTGTTGATTGTTATGAATGCTTCTGTCTTATATTTTGCACTGATGTGCTGGGCTCCCCCATCATTGAGGATGGGGATATTTAGGGATTCTCAGCCTCCAGTGAGTTGTTTACTTTTCCACTACCATTCATGACTGTATGTGATAGAGCTGCAGAGCTTAAATCTGATCAGTTGGTTGTGGGGACTTAGCCCTCTCTCTGCTGCTTATGCTGTTTGCAAGTAATGCTGTTTGGTAGCTTCACCAGGTTGACATCTCATATTTAGGAATGTCTGGTGCTTTTCCTGGCATGGCCTCCTACACTGAACCAGGGTTGAACCACAGCATGATGATAATGGTGTTGTGGGCGATGTGCCAGGCCATGAGGTTGCAGATTATGTTTTTTTTTCTATTCATTTGTGGGATGTGGGCACCACTGGCTGGCCAGCATCTCTTGCCCGTCCCTTGTTTCCATTGAGAAGGTAGTGGTCAGCTGCCTTCTTGACCATTGCCTTCCTCCTGCTGTAGGTTGACTCACAATGCCACTAGGGAGGGAATTTCAGGATTTTGACCTAGCGACAGTGAAGGAACTGTGATAAATTTCCAAGTCAGGATGGTTAGAGGCTTGGAGGGGACCTTGGAGGTGGTGGTGTTCCCATATATCTGCTGCCGTTGTTCTTCTAGATGGAAGTGGTTGTGGGTTTGGAAGGTGCTGTCTGAGGATCTTTGGTGAGTTTCTGCAGTGCATCTTGTAGAAAGTACACACTGCTGCTACTGAGCGTCGGTGGTGGAGGCAGTGAATGTCTGTGGATGTAGTGCCAATCAAGTGGGCTGCTTTGTCCTGGATGGTGTCAAGCATCTTGAGTGTTGTTGGGGCTGCACTCATCCAGGCAAGTGGGGAGTATTCCATCACACTCCTGACTTGTGCCTTGCAGATGGTGGACAGGCTTTGAGGAGTCAGGAGGTGAGTTACTTGCCGCAGTATTCCCAGCAACAGAAACAAAGTTGCTGGAAAAGCTCAGCAGGTCTGGCAGCATCTGTGGAGGAGAAAACAGAGTTAACATTTCAGGTCCAGTGACCCTTTCTCAGAACGCAGTATTCCCAGCTTTGGGCTGCTCTCGTAGCCACTGTGTTAATGTGGTGAGTCCAGTTGAGTTTCTGGTCAATGATAATCCCCAGGATGTTGATAGTGGGGGATTCAGCGATGGTAACATGACTGAACGTCAAGGGGTGATGGTTAGATTGTCTCTTGTTGGTGATAGTCATAGCTTGGCATTTGTGTGGCATGAATGTCACTTGTCACTTGTCAGCTCAAGCCTGGATATTGTCCAGATCTTGTTACATTTGAACATGGACTTTTCAGTATCTTAGGAGTCATGAATGGTGCTGAACATTGTGTGATCATAGACAAACATCCCCGCCTCTGACCTTATGATGGAGGGAAGGTCATTGATGAAGCAGCTGAAGATGGTTGGGTGAGGTCACTACCCAGAGGAACTCGTGCAGAGATGTCCTGGAGCTGAGATGATTGACATCCAACAACCACGGCCATCTTCCTATGTGTCAGGTATGACTCCAACCACCGGACCGTTTGCCCCCCAATACCCATTGATTCCAGTTTTGCTAGGGCTCCTTGATGCCACACTCAGCCTTGATATCAAGGGCTGTCACTCTCACCTCACCTCTGGAATATAGCTCTTTTGTCCATGTTTGAACCAAGGTTGTAATGAGACCAGGAGCTGAGTGGCCCTGGCGGAACCCAAACTGGGCATCACTGAGCAGGTTATTGCTGAGCAGGTGCTGCTTGATAGCACTGTTGATGACACCTTCCATCACTTTACTGATGATTGAGAAGAGACTGATGGGGCGGTAATTGGCCGGGTTGGATTTGTACTGCTTTTAGTGTACAGGACGTACTTGGGCAATTTTCCATGTTGTCGAGTAGATACCAGTGTTGTAACTGTACTGGAACAGCTTGGCTAGGGGAGCGGCAAGTTCTGGAGCACAAGTCTTCTGTACTATTGCCGCAACGTTGTTAGGGCCTGTAGCCTTTGCAGTATCCAGTGTCTCCAACTGTTTCTTGATATCACGTGGAGTGAATTGAATTGGCTAAAGACTGATAGAGCTAAACTATAACTAAAAACAGAATTCTTCCACCACTCCCCCAACTTTTTGTGCTCCACTTGACATTGGGGGGAGTCTCCACAATGGCATCCATGCCTACAGATGCCCCCACATCACAACCCATTCCGGGAGTCCTGATTCGGGGCCACCACCACAGTGCCACCAGGAGTACCATACTGGGCCTACTATATCACCACTAATGGAACTACCACCCCTGTCAATTAGCCACGAGTACCGAATCGGGCCTTTCACTTTGCCGCAGCTCACCAAGGTCGACAGCAGATGCCCCCTTCTCCGCCGATCACAGAGGCCGCCCCCGCTGTCGCCGCCATCTTGAAACCCGGTGCCACCGCCACCAATTTGAACCCCTGCAGCGGGCCCGCCAACGTCGAAGTCACCACACTCCAGAGCCTCCTCTTGCTATTGTCCTACAGTTGCTGTGGTCTCAAGCTCTCCTCTGCGCCGGGCTCGCTCTCCCCTGAGGAGCCAACGTCTACCACGACTGCAGCACATGCTCGGAAGGCCAGGCTGGCTCTAGCCCTGCCGAAGACACCAAAAACACTTCCAAAGGGAAGAAGAAAGAAAGAAAGAGGAAGAGAGCAAAAGAACAGGGCAAAAGCAAAAAGCAAAAGTAAAAAGAAAATAAAAAGTAGTCGGAAGTGAACGAGGCCTGGGCCGGGAAATTGGATGCAACGCCACTCCTCTGCCGCCATCTTGGACCGAGCTGTCTTGGTGAAAAAAAATTTGCCTCACATCCCTTCTAAATTTCCTCTCCCCTTATGTTAAATCTATGCCCCCCAGTCATTGATCTCTCTACCAAGTGGTAAAGTTCCATCTTGTCTAACTTATCCATGTCTCTTTTATACATTCTGAGGGAGGGTCACCAAACCGGAAAGGTTAACTCTTTTTTTCTCCTTCACAGATGCTGCCAGACCTGCTGAGCTTTTCCAGCAACTTTGTTTCTGTTCACTTTTATACATTTCAAAGATGTCACCCCCACCGTCTCCTCTGCCCCAAAGAAGACCACCTTAGCCTATCCAATCTCTCTTCATAGCAGGAGCTCTCCAGTCCAGGCAACATCTTGGTAAATCTCGCCTGCACTGTCTCCAGGGCAATCACATCCCTCCTTTTATATAAATTTATATAAATTGCAGAACTGCATACAGTACTCTAATTCTGACCGAACAAATGGTTTATACAATTCCAACATAACCTCCCTGTTTTTAAACTCTGTTCGTCAGCTATTAAAGGCAGGCATCTTACATATTTTCTTCATTATTTTATCTACCTAAAGAACGGGTGGACATGCTCGCCAAGGGACCTCCGATCCTCGGTGCTTCCCAGGGTCCTACTGTTCATCATACATTTTCTTACCTTGTTTGTTCCGTTCAAGTTCTTCACCTCACAGTTACTGGGATTGAATTATATTTGCCTCTGATCAGTCCATTCGACCAGCCTGTCTATATTGTCCTGTAATTTAAGGTTATCCACCCTACTTTTCGACACTACATCAATGTCGAATCATTCACAAACTTATTGATCAACCCACCAACATTAAATTTTAGCTCATTTATATATAGCACTGACTACAGTGGAGTGGTTTCCCTCAGATTCCAGTGTCGGTGTGATGGTCTTTGCAAGATGGACTGGGAACAGTGTACATTATCTTGTCTGAATCCAATGCACACACACACAAAATACACAACAAATACAAACACACAAACACACAAATTACACAACACACACAAAATACACACACACACAACAGAGACAAAACACACACACACAAAATACGTAACAAATACAAACACACAAACACTCAAAATACATAACAAACACAAACACACAAAATACACAACTCACACAAACACACACAAAATGCACAACACACACACACACGCACACAAAATACACAACACATACACACAAAATACACAATAGAACACATACAAACAATACACAAGAGAACACACAGAATACACACACATAAAATACACAACACACAGATACACACACACATGTACACATGCAAAATACACAACACACACACACTACACAACACACACACACTCACAAACACACAACACATACAAACACACATGAAATACACAACACACACATAACACAACACACACACAAAAT
>JAHRHZ010000057.1:2334434-2367947 GCA_024137785.1 Ginglymostoma cirratum | reverse complement strand
CTACAGTCAGACCCCACCACCAAAGACATCTTTCCCTCCCCACCCTTATCTGCCTTCCGGAGGGACCACTCCCTCCGCGACTCCCTTGTCCGCTCCACACTCCCCTCCAGCCCCACCACACCCGGCACTTTTCCTTGTAACCGCAGGAAGTGCTACACCTGCCCCCACACCTCCTCCCTCACCCCAATCCCAGGCCCCAAGAAGACATTCCACATCAGGCAGAGGTTCACCTGCACATCTGCCAATGTGGTATACTGCATCCACTGTACCCGTTGTGGCGCCCTCTACATCGGGGAAACCAAGCGGAGGCTTGGGGACCGCTTTGCAGAACACCTGCGCTCAGTTCGCAACAAACAACTGCACCTCCCAGTCGCGAACCATTTCAACTCCCCCTCCCATTCCTCAGATGACATGTCCATCCTTGGCCTCCTACAATGCCACAGTGATGCCACCCGAAGGCTGCAGGAACAGCAAATCATATTCAGCCTGGGAACCCTGCAGCCCAATGGCATCAATGTGGATTTCACAGCTTCAAAATCTCCCCTCCCCCAACCGCATCCCAAAACCAGCCCAGCTCATCTCCACCTCCCTAACCTGTTTTTCCTCTCACCTCAAGCCACACCCCCATCTCCTATCTACTAACATCATCCCGCCCCCTTGACCTGTCCGTCCTCCCTGGACTGACCTATCTCCTCCCTACCCCCCTACCTACACTCACCTTTACTGGCTCCATCCCCGCCTCTTCGACTTGTCTGCCTCCTCTCCACCTATCCTCTCCTCTATCCATCCTCTATCCACCTCCCCCTCTCTCCCTATTTATTTCAGAACCCTCTTGCCCTCCCCCATTTCTGATGAAGGGTTTAGGCCCGAAACGTCAAGTTTTCCTGCTCCTATGATGCTGCTTGACCTGCTGTGTTCATCCAGCCCCATGCTTGTTATCTGAGATTTTCCAGCGACTTTGTTTTTGTTACTATCTTACCATTACCTCCCTCAACGTTCCACCATAACTGAATTATCACCGTGTCAAGATGGCGGCGGCGGAGTAGTCAACGTCTGGACTCCTGTGCCCGGGGCTCATTCATTCCGTTTGGTTTTCTTTTTTACTCTTTGTGCTGGAATCATGGTGGCAGTGGAAGCTTTTCACTGTATTTTTCACTGTAAAATACATGTGACAATAAAATAATTGATTGATTGATTGATTCATTCATTCATTCGTTCACTCACTACTCGTCTGACATCCAGATCTGGATGAACACAAATTCCAGCAAATGAATACAAGGAAAGGAAAGACATATGGGAAGAAATGGTAATCAAAAAGTATCTTACCTACTGGCAAATTATTGTCCCTCAAAGCAAAGAGAGTGATGTTGGAATTCCCTTCCGGGGTGTCCTTCCAGTCTCTTCTTTCTGTCTTAAAAACCTTTGACTAGTGATACTTTTAAAAAAAGCTAATTGTTTGTCCAAGGGTTAATCACATTCGAACTGGCTCCTCGTTGTGATTGATGTTGAGATAACAGGTCAGTCTGTTTGGCCGGTTAAAGAGAATCAACAGGTAGGGCAACATGATTCTTGGAAAACTATTTTAAGATGCAATGTCTATTTTAGAAGACCAAATAAACCTTATTCATATATTAAATTATAATTGCAGTCATGACTTTCTTGGGTCTGTAATGCACTGCCTGGAAGTGTGGTGGAGGCAAATTGATTGAGATATTCAAGATTGTATTAGATGGTGCTTCTTTTTCAATAATGTTCAAGGATATTGAGCAAAGGCAGGAGAATGGCATTGGGTCAAAATGCTTGTAGCGCTTTGTTGGCGAGCCAGTTCAGACATAATGGGCCAAATAGCCTCCTTCTGCGCCACAATACCTCTGATACTGTGATTTAAATGGTCTATGTAACCTCAAGTCTTTTTGAAACACACAAAAATGCTGGGAATGTTCAGGAGATCTGACAGAATATTTGGGGAAAAAGGCGAATTAATATTTCAGCCTGATGTTAATGATAAAAGATTATCCACACTAAATGTTACCTTTCTTTCTCTCTCTCTCCACAAATGCATGCCATAGCTGCTGACTATTTCTAGAACTTTGTGTTTTTATTTTGGATTTCTACATGTTGCAATGTCCTGCTTTTGTCTCTTTAGCCCACAACTTTCATCATTTAGAAACTGCCCTGTCCTATCATTTTATTAAAACCCACTTTCCTTAAGAGCAGAAGGCACAGGAGCAGAAATAGGGCACTTAACCCATCAAGTCTGCTCCACTATTCAATGAGATCATGGCTGCTCTGAATCCTCAACTCCACTTTCCTACCTTTTCCCCAAAACCATTGATTTCTATACTTATTAAAAAAATTCCACAATCTGTCCATACATTTAATATGTTCAAATATTTTTAACACATTTATACCTCTGTCCACACTGCTGATGGCCAGAGAGCCTTTGGAATAATAGAACTCTTGACGCACCTGACTTCAAACACAACTTGAATTTTCTGATGAGCACTATCCCTGTGTCCGAACAAGCCCTTAAAGTCCTAAAATTCCAACTTAGTTAAGCCTGTAGTAACCAAGGAAAATAATTGGAGGATTACAAACTTGCTTTAACTCTTGGGTCACTATTACAATTGAATCACCAAGTCATCACTGACACCCCTCTCACCATCCTGCCCAACCTCAGACCCCCAAAATACCCCAGATGTGATCCAGCTGGACCTGCCATGTCTCCCCCTGCCCCGAACCCCCCTATCAGATATCCCTTCTCCCCACTGCCTACCCCAAGCCAGTGTCACCCTGCACACCAGTCCTGCTAGATCCCCACCCCAGCCTAACCTGGTCTGATCTCACATACCCACCACGTCTAACAGCCTGGATCCGACGCGTTTTTGCACCAGATCTGAAATCTCTGGTATGACATCACCCCACATTCAAACTCCAGAAAGCAGTGCTGTGAAAAGGGGAGGGCAGTTTCAACAATGATCTTCTCCACTGTTGGACTTGATGATTCCTGGATAGGTTTATATCAGGAGACCCTTGTCCAGAGGTTCATAAAAAGTTGAAAGGGGCTGGCGTTTAATCTGATCAGGCTGGGAAATAGGACTTGTTGGAACAAAGGGTCAATGTTACCTATCCCTGCTTTAGAATCAAATCATAGAACATCACAGTATAGAAGAAGCCATTTGACCCATCCATGCTGACTCCCTACACTCCTGCCCTCTGTCCACATCCCATCCTTGTCAGATGTTTCATTGATAATATCCAACAGGTGACTTTCCATTTCATCATCTAAATTTTTCATACATATGATGAATATTTAAGGCTCCAACACACATTCCTTTAGGATACCTTTATTGCACCTTTCCAATTAGAATACCTGCTCATTATCTCCAGTTGTTGTTTCCTGCCATTCAACCAATTTCCTTACAATGTCAATGATTTGCTTTCAATTCCTTGAAGTTCAACTTGTTCTAGCTGTCTCTATGTGATTGACCTTATCAAATGTTCAACATTCAATTCCATCAAATGTTACTTGTGATGCAGTGGTGCTTGCTAGGGATTGTTGCTGGGTGAGTGAAGGAGGGGGACAGTGAATCAAGAGCTGTATATTGTGTGATTATAGCTGTGATTATTGTGAGGATACAGTAATGAAGGTGCATTCACTGTTGCATTATATTTACACTGCTTTCTGTAGGTCATCCGTTCTTCCTCAGCCACTTCCAGCACTTTCCGCAACAAAAATAAACATCTGCCTCTAAGCAGTTCAGGTTGGTTTTCAGTAGTGCAGCCTAGTGTGAATTGGTGAGAGCTTGTACAATCCTGGCCCCTGGGCATGTATACACTGTGCAACTTGTTTAGGAGGGTACGCAGCGATTATTTACGTTACCAGGCAGCACAGTATTTTCTTGCCAAACGACAAAAAGTTCATGCATAATCACCCATTGTGATCTATATGCTATTGTCCTATTTTTAAAGAAGGCCCTTTAGCAAATTAACTTACCAAAACAGAAATGAAAACTAGAGAAAGCTTTTTTGAAGATTGGGAATGAACCCATTTCTCTTGAATACTCTCTAGAGTTTTTAAGGTAACCAACAGCTTTTAAAGCTTCTCCACTGACCTGAATTTTTTTTTGAAAATACTCAACACTGCGCTCTCAATATAGAAGTCTCAGTCATGCTTTTTGTATTCTGAGGCTGTGTCCTAGCGCACTGGTACATATCTCTTGAGTCATCAAAGTGCATATGGAGGTGTGGCAGGATAAAATTTGTACAAGTAAGAACTCCAGAAAATATGTCAAGTCATGCTGTTTGAGAACTTTAATTCTGTTTATAAATATAGAAATAAGCACAGTTGTCAGTAAAAAGCAATCATGAAGCTGTCAGATTGCTGTAAAAGCTCGATTAGTAAAATCTGAATTGGCTTCTCTTCCCAGTCCTGCACCATTGGAGACTCCAAGGACCTATCCATCTCTTATTTCTCATTATCAGTCTCCAACAAGATCATCCAAAAAATGTCAGGTTTCATATGCATGCAGATGATATCCAACTCTAATGCCAACCCCAATCATCACTGCTTCAGATTTATTGTGCTGCCTGTCTGACATCCATTGGTGGATTAGCACAAACTGCTTCCAAAAAGAAGATACAGTCAATTCATTAACTTCAAACTTTATCCCTCTCCCTGGCCACTGGTTGCACCTAAACCAGGTTGTTAGCAATCTTAGCATCCGACTTATCCCAGATATGAGCTTCTGATCCCATTTAAACATGACAACAGCGCATACATTTGAACAGTTCTGAAAAATTCCACAGGCTGTCCTGAGGTTTGAGAGCTGCTTCATCAATGCAATTCTCTCACTTTCCATCATTGATCTATCATCAAAAATACCTACTTTTGCCTTTGAAACACAGCCCCCACTCATCTTCTGTTGAACACATTGTAGACATGTTTGATACCTCAAGACACATCAAATGCATGAATGCTGTCCTGGCTAGCCCCCTAGCAATGACAAACTTGTGATCATCCAAAAGTCTCTTGCTTTAATCCTAACTCACACCAAGGTCTGTTCATCCACCACACCTATGTTCACTGACCTGGCATTCCCATGGTCTGTCAAAGTTGCCAAATTTGGCATCATATTTGACGCCAAGAAGTGTTTCCAATCACATCGACACTGAGACCACCTATTCCCAATTTGTAATGTCACTAGTTTCTTTCCCTCTACCCAAAAAGCACCTGGATATTTTTATCTCCAAATTTGATTAATCCATGCAGGCTGGTCTCTCATAAACTCGAGGTCATCCAAAACTCTGCTGCCTGTTCCTAATTTGTGCCAAGTCCTGTTCACTCATCATCCCTGTGCTTGCTAACCTACACTGGCTCCTGGCCATGTAACGTGTCCTTTATAAAATTCTGAAACCTCTTCTCATCTCCCTCCATCCTTCACTTTTTCCTATCTCAGAACCTCCTCCAGCCCTATATCATCCATGTTTCCCAGTGGTCTTTATACTGTCCTTCATTCCAATTGCTCCATTACTGGTTCTGTGACTTGCGCTTTCTAGACCTTAAGCTCTAGACTCCACTCCCTGAACCTCTGTGTCCCTGAATTGTTCATGAGGAGTAGATAGTTAAACATTGCAGCTATTATAGTGAATGTCACTGGTAGAGTAGGCATTGGTAGTTGAACAATTTTGATATGCTTGGTTTGTATGTTGATTGAAACACTTTTATCCTGATTCCTTTTGCTGGTGAATGACTTGCAGCACTGTTTGAAAGAGACTTTCCCTCCTTCTTTTAACTGTAATGCAAGAGTGTTTAAATGGCTGTTCTCTGACCTGTGGCCCTTACTGAATCCTAGTGGACACTAGGATGTCAGGCCACTAATATACAGACATGTGTTGCAATTTTTTTTAACCTTCTCTTTGTGTATTCCTAGAAGGCCAAAGTACTTACTGCAAGAAGTGGTTTTCTGCTGGGGACAGATGGTCAGCCTCCTCAACTTTTCCTGTTAAAATTCGTTCTCTGGTTGAAGTTTCCCTAACCGTCTATAGGTACACCATTCCATTGATCCCAAACAGAACCTTTACCAGCCGCCAACCAAATTTATATTTACATTCATTAACTGGCTGCGGCAGATTCCTCTTAAAAGACATTTCTGCGGTTAAAAATTTAACAATGTACATGGACTTGGTGATTCTGATCCATCATCATGGCAGGTAAAAATAGGCTTTCTATAGTGATTTTCTTCCCAGCACGTGAGCAATCTTGTGACTGCCACTTAGCAGCTTTCCCTAGTAGCACTGCTAGCTGAGAAGCACAAAGGGTTTTGGAGCATAACGTGGGATTTGTCACGTTGCAGGTCTACGCTGGGTTGAGTATAATCTATAAGGTCAGCTATAAGCTTAAGGAGTGGACGAGTAAAGGCACAGCCTGGAAGGAAGTGGACTAGCCTGCAGAATTGAAAGGCTAATTACCAATCTGGGTGACCTGATCTTCAACCCAATTATGGGAAATGTGTCAGTCTGAAGACTTCTCCGCAGAACAGCTTCCCAGAAGAATATGTGGTCTGAATGATTTAGTATCGATTCTTCCCTAAACTAGAACAGATGTGACTTGTCAGATTTGAAGCATTGTTGAGAATTCAACATCTCAGCTCCCATCCCACAAATTCTCATTTCCACAAAGACAGGCACTCACTTCCTCATAGACAAACGAGAAACCTGCTCATTTCACATGCACAATGAGTTCAGTTTGAATGCTTTGCATACAGGCAGAGAAATTTTGACTTGTAATTAAATTTTAGTAGCAATTAATCCACAATCTAATAAACTTTCATAGTTTGCCAATGATAATACTTATTACTGAAAACTCCAGTTAGTTCAGATATTTGGATGAGGAAAGAATGTGACAATTCTAGGTGAGATAGAACCACAGCTGTTCAGTTACTTTCCTAAATAATATAGTGTCAGAGCTGTAAATGCCTCCAGAACACTCTCCTTCAGGTCGCTTTTGCTCTAGGTATTAGTTCTCCAGATATATACATTATGATGATGATGCAGTATTGCTGCAACACTTCCATAGATATTAAAAAAAACACAATGGTGATTTGTGTGAGAATTTAAACTGTTCTGTCCAGTTTAGGTCTTAATTTTAATTTAGATTATAACTCTTAAAAAAAACCAGCTTCAAAGAAAAGTCAGGAGGGTCACAGGGCTACTAAGGGCGGAGACAACATCACAAGTAGCAATGCTGAAATCGCAGAAACATTAACATGAACAAAATTACTTTGCCTCAGTATTCACTAAGGAGATCGATCAGATGGACATGATGCTAGAGATTTATTTTAGATACACTTATACTTAAAAAGGAGAGACATTAATGAAACAATTTAGTTCCCAGTAAAACCTAGGTTCGCACATTATAAAAGGATGGAGGGAAGACTTAGCACAGACACCTATTACATAGACAGGACTAGTAGGCCCGAGTTATAGGGAGGGGTTGCCCAGGATAAGACTTTATTCCTTGGAATGTAGGACAATGGGGGCTGACCTTATTGAGGTGTATAAAATCATGAGGGGCATAGATAGGATGAATGCATATAGTCTTTTTGCAGGGATATGGAATTGAAAACTAGTGGGCATAGGTTTAAGGTGGGAAGGGAAAGATTTAAGATGGCCCTGAGGGGCAACTTCTTCACACAGAGAGTGGTGCATATATGGAAGGGGCTGCCAAAGAAAGTGGTTGAGGCAGATATAATAGCAACATTTAAAAAAACATTTGGATAGGTACATGGATGGGAAAGGTTTAGAGGGATATGGACCAAATGCGGGCAATTGGAACTAGCTGATTGGGCACCATAGTCAGCATGGACCAGTTTGGGCCGAACAGCCTGTTTCCATGGTGTATTACTCTATGACTCTATATAGTTAATAATCATTGGAGAAGGGTGCAGTGCTAGATGACTGGCATATGCTAGAAATTTAAAGAAGTAGATAATGTCCAAGAAAACATAGACCAATTAGCTTCACATTGATATGAAATTCTACGAGAAGCAAAATAGGAAAAACATACCAAAACCAAAGATTTTCCATTTCCTGCCTTTGCAGGGGGGAGAATCTGAATAGATCACTGTGTCACCTTCAGCTTACCTTCAACATGCCCACAATTTTGCAGGCATAGTCTAAGGCAGCCCACTGGTCCTTGTCCTGGCTGAGGTCCGTAAGCAGCAAATTATTAGCAACCCATGGCTGCAGGAGGAGTTCAGTCATGGGGAAGGGAAAAATCAGCAGATTATTCTGCCCTGGCTTTGGGCAGGAGAGGTGCTGGCAGAGGGAGATCTGCCACAGGCCCCCTTTCCAGATCAGATGCTCCCCCCACCCTCCCCCAATCCCCAAAACACCCAGTTCTCTCCCACAACAGCCTGACACACCGCTGCCAGTTTAGTTCCTTAACTTCTGCCTGGCATTGTCATCACGATCTCCACCACCCTTTCTCCAGAGCCTCCTGATGATCCTCCCCCACACTTAATTTCATTGTGGTCTTGTGGACTTGGGGACTAGGGATTGCTTGTAGTCTCAGCAGTGGCCTCTGTTCTGAGTTGCGTTATTGGAACAAGTGTGTTATTGTGTCAGGACTTTAAGTCACAAAGTGTTGGACTGACAGTTTCCATCACTACAATCTGCTATCCTACTTTTCCTGACACCGGCAATCCTCTGCAGGATCTTGAAATCAGCTTTGAAAACATAAAGTGGCAGGAAAGTGACTTTATTCCATATCCTTCCTCCACATCTATCAGTGTCAGGTACCTCAAAGAATTAGTCATGCAACCAGGTTATATAATTGACCGAAGCTTGTCAGATTGCTGATGTGAGGGAAGGGCAAAAGGAAGCAGTCATGAAAATGTGGAACATGATTGATCCATTCTACTTGATGGAAATCTGGCAAGGAACCTGAGCTGCCTGCTTTTGGGATGACCTGTCAAATCACCAGCCAATCAGGTGTCAAGGCTATTGGGGAGGATCAAGACCCTGGGATGTGGGGCCGGGGAGGAATCTGCATAAATAAGGCCTGAGGTCACTTTGGTGACTTTTAGGTTCAGGGTTGGGTAATCTGTCTCCCTGTAAAGTCCACCTCATGGTGACCAGAACTGTGGTTGAACTAATGTATATTTAGTATAGCCTGTCTACTTCTCAATTCTATCCCTTGCGAGAACTGCTGGTGTGCAGCTTGCTTTTGTTTTATGGTCTTAATAACCTGAAATGCAATAATCTATAACCTTCTTTTATATGGATACTACTCCCCATTCTGTTTTCATCCCCAGTGTTCAGTTTCTATTTTCTTTCATAGTCAAGTGAACTAGGTTTTTCTTTCACTCTGTTGAAATTGAGCTCAACCCATTCAAAATTATGGGTCTAATTATATGTTTATGCATTCCAATGAACAGTGGCTCTATTGCACAAAATCCTCTGCTTTTGCTTGTAGCCAGCTTCAAGGCAGAAAGGCTATTTAATTAGTGGGAGGGTGAAGTATCTAACCAAGTCCTTTGCCCTGGAATTAAGCTCTGGGTGGATGGTTTGTGATCAAGCCTCTAGATCTGTAGTAAAGTAAAACCAAATGCTACCTCAATTATGAGTAACCAAAATATCAACTAGGGAATTGAGAATAGTACAATCCTATTGTAGGTAATTATACAAGGAGAAGGAAATGTAAGGGTTATGTTGATGGATTTGCAAGAGGAAGACGTTCAAGTGTAGCCTAAATATTGGTATGGATAAGTGGGCTGGAATGGTCTTTTTTTTTGTGCTGTACATTTTGTATAATTCAATGCAAAGTAGCTGATCAGAATCTTATGTAACATAGTATGAAATTTGTAAGTTTTGTGTGTTGTCTGGTTGTAAGCCTGAGGAAGGAGTTGAGATAATTTGAAACGAACACAGACATTGGTTCAATGAAGAATGCTGGAGGGTATGCCAGGAACAGCACCAGGCATACCTGAAGATGAGGTATCACCCTGGTGAAGCCACCAAACAGGACTACTTGCACGCCAAATAGCGAAAGCAGCAAGTGATAGACAGAGCTAAGTGATCCCACAACCAATGGATGAGATCTAAGCCCTGCAGTCCTGCCACATACAGCCGTCAATGGTGATGGATGATTAAGCAACTCACTGGAGGAGAAGGCTCCACAAATATCCCCATCCTCAATGATGGAAGAGCCCAGCATATCAGTGCAAAAGATAATGCTGAAGTATATGCAGCAATCTTCAGCCAGAAGCGCTGAGTGGATGATCCATCTCGGCCTCCTCCACTGGACCCCATCATTACAGATACCAGTCTGCAGCCAATCTGATTCACTCCACGTGATATCAAGAAATGGTTGGAGACACTGGATACTGCAAAGGCTATGGGCCCTGACAACATTCCAGCAATAGTACTGAAGACCTGTACTCCAGAACTTGCCACTCCCCTAGCCAAACTGTTCCAGTACAGTTACAATGCTGGCATCTGCCCGACAATGTGGAAAATTACCCAAGTATGTCCTGTACACAAAAAGCAGGACAAATCCAACCCAGCTAATTACCGCCCCATCAGTCTCCTCTCAATCATCAGTAAAGCGATGGGAGGTGTCATTGACAGTGCTATCAAGCAACACCTGCTCAGAAATAACTTGATCAGTGAAGCCCAGTTTGGGTTCTGCCAGGGCCACTCAGCTCCTGATCTCACTACAGCCTTGGTTCAAATATGGACAAAAGAGCTGAATTCCAGAGGTGAGGTGAGAGTGACAGTCCTTGATATCAAGGCTGCATTCGACTGAGTGTGGCATCAAGGACCCCTGGCAAAACTGGAATCAATGGGTATCAGGGAGCAAACACTCCGGTGGTTGGAGTCATACCTGACACATAAGAAGATGGTTGTGGTTGTGGGAGGTCAACCATCTCAACTCCAGGACATCTCTGCAGGAGTTCCTCAGGGTAGTGTCCTCGGCCCAACCATCTTCAGCTGCTTCATCAAGGACCTTCCCTCCATCATAAGGTCAGAGTTGGGAATGTTCGCCGATGATTGCACAATGTTCAGCACCATTCGTGACTCCTCAGATACTGAAGCAGTCTGTGTTCACATGCAACAAGATCTGGACTATATCCAGGCTTGGCTGATGAGTGGCAAGTGACATTCGTGCCACACAAGTGCCAGGCTATGACCATCACCAATAAGAGACAATCTAATCACCGCCCCTTGACATTCAATGGTGTTACCATCACTGAATCCCCCACTATCAACATCCTGGGGGTTAACATTGACCAGAAACTCAACTGGACTCACCACATTAACAGAGTGGCTACAAGAGCGGGCCAGAAGCTGGGAATACTGTGGCGAGTAACTCACCTCCTGATTCCTCATAGCCTGTCCACCATCTACAAGGCTCAAGTCAGGAGTGTGATGGAATACTCCCCACTTGCCTGGATGGGTGCAGCCCCAACAACACTCAAGACGCTTAACACCATCCAGGACATAGCAACCCACTTAAATGGCACTACACCCACAAGCATCCACTCCCTCCCCCACCGACACTCAGTAGCAGCAGTGTGTTCTATCTACAAGATGCACTGCAGACATTCACCAAAGATCCTCAGGCAACACTCAAAGCCACGACCACTTCTGTCTAGAAGGACAAGGGTAGCAGATACATGGGAACACCACCACTTCCAAGTTCCTCTCCAAGTCACTCACCATACTGACTTGGAAATATATCGCCGTTCCTTCACTGTCGCTGGGTCAAAACCTGGAATTCCCTCCCAAATGGCATTGTGGGTCAACCCACAGCAGGAGGACTGCAACGGTTCAAAAAGGCAGCTCACCACCATCTTCTCAGGGGCAACTAGGGATGGGCAAGAAATGCTGGCCAGCCAGCAACGTCCACGTCCCACAAATGAATAAAAACAAAATTACACTATGATAGTTTTCAGTTACATGCATAGCAGTCAGACACTTTTTGTAGCTAAATACACCCTCGGTAAATTATTTAACAAACTGTGGAAAAGAGGAGGGGAAATACAACTGTCATTCTACCTTAGATAACACAATGTGGAGCTGGAGGAATGTAACAGGCCAGGCAGCATCAGAGGAGCAGGAAAGTTGATGTTTCAGGTCGGGGCTCATTTTCAGAAATGTTATCTTGCTACCTCTGTCATTTTAACTTGATTTGCTGCTTCTTTTCGTTTTTCTTCTGAAGAAGAGTCATACTGGACTCAAAGAATTAACTCTGTTTCTCTCTACAGATGCTGTTGAGTTTCTGATTTTGTTTTTCTTCATTTGTCTCCATACTCTACCCAACCTTTCCTGACTTGCACAGGGTTTGGACCCAAAGAAAACATTGCCTTCTACTATCTGTGGATAATTGGTCATTCCAAGTCTAGACTAGATCAAGGAGGATCCTCTTACAACAGGTTCCTGAGTGACATGCCCCAAAAAGACCATAAAATAAAAAGACAAGTTGTATGGTTCCAGATGGGATGTCTCAAATCAATAAATTCTGAAGTGACAGGGTGAGAAGGTGTGAACTGTCTGCCCTTGGAAATTCAGCTTCCCCCACATTTGATTGGAATAAAGTTAATTTATAAGGGATCCCATACCTTGTGGATATGTTTCCACCAAGCCAAATGAATTTGTTTTATAAGGAACCACTTCAAAAATGTTTTCTTGAATTGACGAAAAAATGAATTTATTAATTACGAAGTGCAAAAAGAAATAGTAAGTCATAGAGACATAAATTACAAATAAGAGGTGAATCCAAAAAGCTAATAGTTTAAGATAAAATACTGATCAGTCTCTGAGTTATTCATGAAGAGTGGATGGTTGAACATTGCAATGAATGGAATGAGGGGTTGGCAATTGAGCAGTTGACTTCAAGATTTTTGCCTTTGTAGGAAACTCTTTTGTCCTGATTCCTTTTGGCTGTGGCTGGCTGTCAGCACTTAGTGAGACAGTTTTATCATTTTTCTTTTACCCACTGTGCAGGGGTGTTTGATTGGCAGTACGCAAAGCTCTGACTCTCTCTTAGTACACAACTGCATGCATTAGGTCATTACCCATTATCAAACTGCCTGGTTTTGCAGTCAGTTTTTAACCTTTTTTTGGTATATTCCAGGAAGGCCAAAACATACAAACTGTGTAAGAGGTGGCTTTCTGCTGACTGGACAGAGATGATCAGCCTCATTATTATCCCATCCTGTTGCATTTCTCTCCTTTGAATTTTCCCTGACTCTATACAGGTGCAACATTCCATGGATCCCAGACAGCAATTGAATTTACATCTGTATTCATTATTTGGCTGTAGCAGACTCCAATTAGAGGATAAATCTGGATTTAAAAGTTAACAATTTCCTTAGTACTTTGGTGTCCTGACTTGTGAACATAACATTTCTTACATTTTTAAAAGCCATTTTGTGATTTTCCAAGATGAGGAATGTTAACTCTGAGGAATGCAATATTGTATTACCAAGATTGGCCACTTTTGAGAGGTTAGATGCAAATGCAAGATCTCAACCACATTCATTATCCCAATTTCAAGAGGGAGGCATGGAGAATATCAATGGATAGCAAACCATGAACCTCTGGTAAATGTTCTGGGGACATGGGTTCAAATCCCACCATGGCAGATTTGAATTGAAAAAAACAATCTTGAATTAAAAAGGTAGCCTAATGGCAATCATATTACCACTGGCAACTGTCATAAAAACCCATCTGGTTCAGTAATACCCTTTAGGGAGGTAAATCTACTATCCTTACCTAGTCTGGTCTCCATAAAGTTCCAGACCCACAGCGATGTGGTTGTCTCCAAACTGCTATCTGGACAATTAAGGATGGTCAATAAGTGCTAGCCTCACCAGTGATGCTCATTATCTCATGATTGAATTTTTAAAAAATTTCTCACTTTTCAGTTTGAGGGTTTGATATTATCAAATGAGTATCAAGGCAGTTATGGAAAATGTGCAACCACAAATTGAACTTGCTTCATTCTCAGAATTTGTCTCATCAGGATGTATACCAGCTTGCAATCTGTAGCTCAGACGAAACCACATTAAAAAATCATTGATGGGAGAGCTGGAATGGGGCAGGGTGAGAAGCAGAGTTTTCTTTCACATAACAAGTTAGCACCTTTAATATAGTGCCTGAAGTATTGGTGGAATCAGATTCAACAAAAGGAATTGAACAAAAACTTCCAAAGAAAACATGTGCCAGAACAGGGAGGGGGGAATGGCAGGAGTATGGATTTAGTCATTAAAAAAGGTAATGTTGCCAAAGTCCTACTGAACCATAGGGTTGGTGGTGGTTTAATCTGAGGGTCACCACATCTCTGCTGAAGGAGAGGGGTTGAGAAGTAGAGTTCTTAATGATAACCTCAGCCTGTTTGGATATTAGAACCATATTATTGGTATCAACGCTGCATTGAAAACCAGCTGTCTAGCCTACTAAACTATTCATGCCCCCACTTATTATTTATGCTTATGAAACGTATATTCAGCATTTTCTCTTTTGTCATGACAGGCTCACAGTATTTGCAGCTTTTCCTGTTTTATTCTGTTACCTTTCTCCGGCAGCATTGCAGATGTTAGTCTTGTTATCATTATCTAAGTCATCCTTTTCATTTCAATGTCAGATGATTTATTTTCCACCCTTACTTTTTGCTTTTCTGTTTTGACTGGCCTGACCTTTTTTCTCATTATGCATTTAGTTTTGACAAATACTTGAAATGCAATGACCCATCCTCTCTATTTATATACAGATAATCCTCCCACATTTTGCCATCATTCCATACTTCTGGTTTTTGGAGTTTATTTTTGTTTTACAGGTTAGGTGACTGGATTTAGCCTGCATCACACTAAAATTGAGGTCAAACTACACAAATATGGTGTAATCTATGCATTCCAGTGAGGCTGACAATGTAAATAATAGTTTTGTGACTACCTCCTATCTGTTTGGTATCAATTAAGCAGCAGAATTTTTTTCCATTACGATGTCATGCTGACACACTGTTCCCTTGGGTAGCAGTCACCTAACATGCCCATCAGTAATGTAACAATTCTTTGAAATGCCTGACACTGGATGTAGAGGGAGTATATAATAGGGTCAATGTATTGACACAGTTCTCACAGTGAGTTGTTGACAGGTACAGCAGAGGATGGGGTGTTGGGAGTTGGACTGATGGAAATTGTAAATGCAAACTCCTTGTGACTCAAAGTCCTGATACACCGTCACGTGAACCTGCTATGTATTTAAAGGAATAGGCCACCTGACTGAATACTGTCTTCCTTAGAGTATTAGCAATGCCTCCAACTATTCTTGGAACAATATTCTGTGGTTCATTTGGTTGAATAGAGACCAAATTAAAAGCAGAAATTTAGAATTAAAACACGAAGGGGGACTGTGATCAGAAGAGAGTAGGCCTTTGATTCTGTGCCTTCCAAATCCTTAATAATGCTCATGTCATAGAATCCCTACAGTGTGGAAACAGGCCATTTGGATCAGGCATGAGCCCGTTGAATGGCAGAGCAGGCTCAAAAGGCCAAATGGCTTACTCCTGTTCCTATTTCTTATGGTCTTATCTTTGGGGAAACAACACTTTCCGAACTCTCCTGAGGCTTTCGGCCTGCTTGTCCATTCCATCTCCTCTCCACAAGCCCTTCCATTATTTCCTAAGAGAAAGACCCTCAAAGTGCATTAGAAGCCCTGGGCCTGGTACCTACTGTCAACTGCCAAGGCACAGTTCTACACTGCAGGCAGGATCCTGGCTAGAATACAACTACAGAACCAGTAACTTTCACTTGCAGAAACTGTTGATCCCAATTGACCGTAAAAGTAGGGACGTTATGTGTCAATGATGCAGGGCATTGCTGAAACTATACCTCTGTTCAATTTTTAGGTCTTCTTATTTTAAAGAGAATGTAAGCGCATTGGAAGTGGTCCAAAATAGATTTACTAGATTGACACCTGAAACTAGTGGTTTATTTTATGAGGAAATGTTGGATGGGCTAGGTTCGCTTTCACTAGAGTTTTAAAGAGTGATGAGTGATTTCACTGAAATATATCAGGACAAAGTTACAACTCACTGGGTAGTGCACTGGAAATCAAACCCCATTGTGCTCAGTGTCTTTATAAAATGTAAAGATTTTAAAGGCGCACAATATTTCTCAATTTACCTGATTTTTCAGACCCAGATTGGGAGAAAGCATAGGTTTCTGCACTGAATGAGAATCACAAATAATTAGACTCAAGCTACAAGTAAACAGGCATAAGCTTTTCAGCATATAATGTTACTATTAAAACACTAATTCCACTATAAAATCCCCCTTACACACTGACAGATAGACAAACAGACAGAATTAAACAGGTTCTCGGAAGAGGGGAAAGATTGTTGTTTTTGTTCCCAGGTTGTGTGGCTGAAATATTCTTTATGACTCTCCTTCTAGCCAGTACATTGCTTCAATCATTTTTCTTCGGTTTCTTCCTCTGGTTGGTGACTGCAAAGAACAGACAGACAGCTCCTGAGTTGGGGAAGAGCTGAACACTTCACTCTCCCTCGCTGTATATTGGTGTCTCTTTATTCCTTTCTCTCTCGTACCCCTTTTCTGACTCCCTCTACCTCCCCTCCCTCTATTTCTCTCTTTCTTTCTCCCTCTGTCCCTCTTCCCCCCCTTTCCCCCCACCCTCTCTCTCATTCCCCTCCCCTTTCTCTTTCTACCCTCTGTCTCTCTTTCTCCTTCCCTCTCTCTCTCTTTTTCCCTCTCTCTCTTCCGCCACTCCCTTTCTGCCCCCCTTTCTCCCACCTGTCTATTTCTCCCCCCTCTTTCTCCCACTCCTCTCTTTCTCCCACTCCTCTCTTTCTCCTCTCTCTTTCTCTTTCTCCCACCATCTCTGTTTCTCCCTCCCTTCTCTCTTTCTCCATCCCCGCTCTTTTTCTCCCTCGCCTCTCTCTCTTTCTTGTGCTCTGTCTTTCTCCCCGACTCTCCTTTCTCTCTCACTGTGCCTGCAACATTGGTGTTTCTTTTCTCAAGATGAGGCAAACTCACAATGTCCAAGCTTTTTTTTTGTTTCTATGTTGTAAAAATGCACAATCTTCTTTATCTGTAATTTCCTTTATGTGAGAGATGAATGTGTGACACAGCATTAAGCTTTTGGGGCAAGTATGTGAATAAATAATCCTTTGCTTTTCAAACCCATGAAAGCTTTCCGTTGGTTCATCAAATAGCTCTCAAACTCCTGGTGTAAGAAACACACACCTTCCTATTCAAAAAAACACATTGATCTTTGGCAAAATGAGGAGGAAAACTGAAATCCTTGCTCCTCTCAGTCCTGTTCATAACAAGTGGATGAGGGATCTCAGCAACAGATTGGCTGAGGAAGAGGTGGAGGTGGGAGTAGATGTAGCAGTTCAGTTTGGTGTTGAATAGGACAGTGAGGATCTGAATCAGCAGATTGGGGCTGATACATTTGCTTCAGAAGTTGGAAACTCTGACATGGATATGAAGATTGTGGTGGGACTTAGGAATAGTGGTTTCACCGTTCCGAATCTTTAACTGGAGGAACGTCCGATATTGCAAGTCAGACAGAGCAATGGAGGGGTTGAGAGGGATGCTGGAGAGGTAAATCTTGATGGCACCACAGTATATGTGGAAGTTGATCCTGGATCTGCAGATAATGTTGCAAAGGGGCAGCTATAACATGGGAGATAATGGGGCCAGCGGTCATTATTCAGAGGTAATTATATAGCCAAGTGTCAAGATTTCTAGCCCTTGAAGGATTATCCCATCTCTTGCTGGCCCTACAAAAAACTAGATTCCTCTAGTTTACTCTCTAAGTCAATCAACCTTAGTTTTGAAATTTCCTGCCAGCTACTAGTCTCTCTCTTTCATGCTTACTCTCTCTTACACACCTTGTCTTGTGTGTGCTCTCTCTCTCTCTCCACCCCCCACCCCCCAAATCCCCCACCCCCAGGCATTCTCTCTCACTTTTTAAGTAATTGCATTCTGGGCTGCATGGACTCTGTCAATTCTACATCTGAACATTTCAGTCTGGGGTCCTCCTCTCTAACTAGGGCATCAGACCCCATAATTAAGCTTACTTCCAGCATGAACAGAATGCCTGCCCATTTATAGGTCCAACATAAAATTAGATGTGGGAAAACTGTGGGTATCAATGAGTAGAGATGAAGTCACCCTTCACCCCTGCCCGGACCCCTGCCCCTGCCTTACCCTCAACCCTCTAGTATTCAAATGCTAGCCATTCAATTCTCAGAAAAATCACCCCCCCCATTACCTCTTAGTCAAATCTAAAGAGGCAGACGGTATCAATACAAACATTGTGGTACAATGGGAGTTGGTCATATTCCTATGGAATATATGAACCCAGAACTCTGTTAATGAATGTCACCACTTGTACTGTTGTATCAATGACAGGATGACAACAACTAGATCTACTGAAATTAATGCAAGTACAGGCTTTTAAACTAATTCTTGTGGTGCAGTGCCAGTGTTCCCATTCCTGAGTTAGGAGTCCCGGGTTCAAGTCCCAACCTTCTCCAGTGGTGTACCGTAGCATCTCTGAACAGGTTGATTAGAAAATATCTAAAACTAATTCTTCTACTGAGGGTAAGAGTTTGCTTAATACACATTTTTTCTTTTCCTGACACAGATAAAAATAGTGAGCATTTGAATCATCGTTCTGTACTTTTTGTTCAAGTTAAGTGTTTTGGCTTCTCTGTACATCTGCAGTGTTTACTTATCTTCACTGTTTGGTAACTTCCGAGGTTGTGGATGATCAGCAAGCAGATTAGATTTGTGATATAGAAATGTCGTCAGAATCGCATGTCTCTTTTGGCTGACAGACATTTCAGTTCCTCCAGTATGTCTGTACATATAAACCTCAGAACAGGCTTGGCCCCACACCATTTTTGCAACAGTGTTAAAATTCATTCTAATTCAAGAAATTCACCATCAATAATTTCAGTCATGACCATCAGCAATGCACTGCAACTCACAACTCGAGAGCTTCATTGTAACACAGGATTGTTAAGGTGCAGAAGGAGGCTATTCAATCCATCATGACTGCACTGTCTGTCTGAACATTTTAATTTTGTGCCCATCTCCTGCCTTTTCTCTGGAATCCTGCAAATTCATTCTTATCAAATAACAATCATTGCCCCTTTGCATCAACTGACTCCACCTCCACCACACTTACTGCATTCTATTCCATATCCTAACTACTCACTGAGTGAAAAAGTTTTGTCTCAGCTAGCATTTGTTTCTTTTGCAAAACACTTTAAGTCTGTGCCCTTTGATTCTCAACACAATTATGAGTGGGACTAATTTCTCCCTATCCACTCTGACCAGAGCCTACCCGATTTTGAAACTTGTACCAAATCTCCTTTTAGCCACCTTGTCTTCCAGGAAAAGAGTCCTAAATTCTCTAACCTTCCCTCAGGACTGAACTTTCTCTTCCCTGGAACCATTCTAATAAATCTCTTCTGCATGGTCTCCAATGCATTCACATCCTTCCTATATCATGTTGCCCTGAACTGTACGCAATCATTGTCTTGTATAATATAATCATAACCTCCCTGCTCTTGTACTCACTGCCCCTATTTGTGAAACTTATGTATGCTTTGTTAACAGCTCTCACTATGCGTCCTGCCATCCAAGATATTCATGTGTACATATTGTCCTGGGGAGCTCTCCAGGAGCCCTCTGCTCCTGCCCACATTTTAGATTAGTGCCCTTTATCAAATATTATGGCTACATGCTCTTACGCCATATTGAACTTCATCTGCCAGCTATCCACCATTTTGTCAATGTTCTTTTGAAGTTAGACACTACCTTCCTCACAATTTGCAATTCTCCCAAGTTTTATGTCATCCACAAATGTTGAAATTGTCTCCAGCACACCAAGATGTAGATCAATAATATATCAGGAGAAGCATTAGTAATGGGTCCCAGTGTCCCAGTAATCTAAAGCCCTTCCTCGTGTACAATTCTTCTAATGATGCAATCATCTATCTTCCTATTTCTGTATTCACTTAGGAGTAATTTCGGGATCACTTCTTTAGACAAGTTGCTTCCTAATTTTCTACCTAGCTCCCTAAATTCAAATTACTGGGCCATCACACTGTTCCTCAGCTATTCTGTTTGCAACGTGGTGGACTATAACCTCTGGCCGTTCAGCCTCCCCCAGAAGAGTGCCCCACAGCTGTTCAATGACACCTCTGACCTTAGCACCAAGGTGGTAATAAACCATCTTGGAGCTTGAACTTGTGTAAACTTACTGCACGTGGGCCAGTCTCGGTTGTGAAAAATGTCCACGACATGCCACAGGAAAGGCATTACACTTGGCCAAGCTACCCTGCCGTACATTAAGTTGCTTTACTTGCTGTAATTTTGATTATTTTAACTTATCTTAAGGTTACACTTCTACTATCAACTAAAAACCAGAGGTTAAAGAAATCAATAATTCTTTCATCCTCACTCACAAATCAACTCCCTTTTCTCTTGTTTATAAATTCTTTCTTTCCCCATGCTAGTTTAGAAATTTGTTTTCCAGAATTATCAGAATTGAAACATATTCCCTTTTAGGTGCCGTTGACTGTCTCTGGGACTTTCACTCCTCTCAAGCATCGTCTTGTATTATCTTTATGGTAGCATGTTTGGGATGAGAAAATAGGAGTCAGATTAAATTGGTGATAGTTAATTGACAGTGAGGTACACTGGGAAAGAAAATTATCTGGTACATAAAACAAGCTGCAGATTTGCTAATGCCTAATATGCCAATTCCATCCACCAGGTTCGTGTACCAGTGCTGCCATGAGGAGGCAGTGCACTGCCATTTGTTCTGTCTTTCAAATGCGATATTGTGTTGAACTTCTGTCTGCTTACTCTGCACAGAGATCCTGCAGCATTATCAGTACAGTAAGGCGGAACAGTTTCTCAGCAATATTCTCATACCAACCAAAAGTAGTAGAACAGTGCCTCCAGCAGCAGGTGGTGATAGTGAGGCAGTGCACCAAGCAGATGAGTGGATCCTCTTTGCAAAACAAATTCTAATGGAAAGACAGAGAGAAAAACACTTTCCTAATCAAAATGAATAACAGGCTTAATTCCATGTAGATTCTCCTTATTTAACCTTGAATTTTCTTCATGTTTATAAAGACCAGGGCTAGTGGAATAAAGAATTCCTGCTTCATGATCTTCCCATGGTCTGTGTTTAAAGCTTGTCTAGAGGTAGATTATTTGGTCTTTCCATAATTTATTGCTTTCTGGGATCCTGTTTTGTATCAAAAGCTGATTTTCCAATGGAATTGCTGCTCAGATGTAATTCTTTGATTTTAAAGAGCATTCCGACAGATTAGGTGCACCAGAAATATAAATGTTGTTTTAGGTCTAAGTAGTTCTGTTTATTTACTTTCTCCACTTGCTGGATATCTCTTTTCCCCTCTTCATATAAACGGGCAGGTTAGGTGTAACATTGGCTTAGCCAGCATGTTTTGTTGTTGAATTGGAAGAAAGGAAAAATCAAATGCTAAAGCTTGGCTTTATAGGTCAACATAGTTATCCAGCAGCTGAGTCACACCAGACCAGGAAGATCCTAGTTTTGATCACTCAATGGCTTGAGTTGCCTGGTATAGGATGGAGCACTGTAATTGCCACATGATTAGAGAGTCGAAAATTGTTTTCTTGTTATTTCCTGCTGTAAGCTATGTCCTCTCTCCTTCAAACCCCTACCCCTGTGATCAAATATTCTGCAGATAATCTCCAAGCAATAATGATCACAGGAACAATGTTGCATAGTGGAACAATACATCATGGAGTGAATGAGGAGGGAGAGAAATTGCAAAGATACCGTGGTGTACTAAATGATACCGGGGCTAAATGGGTTCCATATCAGCTGTTGAGTTGGCCCAGAGCAATGCGCCATAATATTAAAATTCCAGCAAAGCTGTTGGGGGGTTATCAAGATGCACATCTTCATCCAAGTGATGATGAATATCTTAAATATTCTCCACAAAAAGCTTGTAAAACTGCAGGAAATTTTAAATCAGTTAATTTGTTCTGCAAGGATATTAAAGTAGCAGGTCAGTAGAGTTAAGGTGCAAAACCTAGCCAAGTTTTGATTGGAAGACTATTAAGAGTGTCAGGGGCCTGAACAGCTTATTCTTGTTCCAGTGTCTTTCTCTGTAGTTTGTTGACATCAGTTTGTTTTTATTCTTTCCCAGGAACAGGAAGCAGCATTTATCGCCCATTTCTGATCGCCCTTAAAGTGGTGATACGCCAACTTCTTGCATTGCAACACTACACCTAGGTATAGGTGCAAAGGCAGTGCTATTAGGAGGGGAATTCTAGAAATTTGATGTGCACTTCCAAAGACGTGATTATACAGGAATGAACTCTGTGTGATCAGATTACACCAAAGACTATAGGAGCCTTCTCTACCTGTTGGCATGCAAACTGCTTTTCTTAATCTTCAAGGAATGTTCTGAACACCTGACATTTTTGAAGTACTGCCAAGGACATTTTCTTCAACAACCCTCTCTGAATAGAAGTCTTTTATACAACAAACAAAAAAATGTGATCATATTAGATTCCACTCCAGGTGCTAGCTGCTTTATGTTGTACCACAGTCAGATGTTTGACAGCTGCTTTGTGAGTCTTCACATTGTGTTCCCAAGAGATGGGATGACACCTCGGAGGGTAATACGTAATTGTGTCCTGTGTATGTTAGAAAGTTTAAGTATGTATTAATGTGGAATGGCGTGAAATGTAGCCAAATTACTAGCCATTCTCCTCACATGATTTTCGTTTAGCAAATATAATATGAAAAAGTATGCAAATTTTGTTTTGTCTGTTCGCCCTGCCAATGAATACTTGTTCTTAATTTGACTGCTTTCCTTCATTGTGTGTCCTCAATTCACCTCTGTGGTATCTGCTGTCTTGCAATTGTACTCTACTTGTCCCAATACAGTCCCAGTTTTTCATTGAATGTCTTTCAATACTCCACCCCTGCTTCATCCTAAGTCAACTTTGACTTGCCATTTACCATGCCAGCAAGCCTTAGACCTGTTTGCAGTTATGGAGTCAGCTCAGCAAAAAATGTCAAATTTTACCTCTTCACCCACGCATCAACTGATTACGTACTGTTGGGCTTTGGTTAGCCCTGTTGGGTGGACAACTGGTTTGCGATGCAGAGTGACGCCAGCAGCATAGGTTTTTTTCCTGTACCAACTGAGATTACCATGAAGGTCCTAACTTCTCAACTTTGACCCTCATCTGGGATGTGATTAACCTTAAGGTAAACCACCACCAGTCCTCTCTCTCTCTATCTGTCTCTCTCTCTGTCTCTTGAAAGAGGGAACAGCCCAATGGCCCTCTGGGACTATGGCGACTCTACTCACATGACTTCTGCAATGGCTATCTCAGTAATGTTTCTTAGAATTTCACAGTGCAGAATAAGACCATTTGATTCATCAGAATCTTGTTCTCGAGGACGGGGTGAGTTTGGAGGCAGGAAGGGAAATTTATCAGGTAGGGTCGATAGACCAGGCCACTTCCCAACTCGTGTAGAATTAAATTCTGGTCGGTAAGGTCCATGGGGCTGAGGCCCTTAAGTAGCTAATTCATGACTGCCACCAATTAATGTCAGCCCCCCTGCACTGAACAAAGCCATGTGGGTGTGAAACCAACTGTCCAGTTGGCTGACCAGAGACCTCCTTCCTCCACAAGATTCTGCTTGTTATGCCTGCGCTGGCGCTTTGCAAGTGCTATTCAAACCCCTCAGCAATTTTCTTAACAAGTACTAATCCAATTCTTTTTCGAAAGCTACAATTAAATCTACTCCCACTAGCCTCCCAGATTATAATGACTCCTTAGTAAAATATTCTCCTCCAGCTGTTCCTAATTCTCAGGTATCAGAGACTGTGGTTGGAAAGTCTAATTCATGGAGACATAAAATCAACCAATCCAAACAGCAAATAAATACAACAACTTACACATGCAAATACTTTATATTAATCAGAGAATTAACAACATGGAAACACAACTTGTTTGTACAGGTGGTTGCTCATAATCCAGGGAGGTAGCTTTGCAAATAAGACGTCGTGTATAACATGTCAACAGCACAGGATTAAAGATATTTTCTAATCAACCTGTTCAGAGATGTTATTGCACACCTCTGGAGAAGATGGGACTTGAACCCAGGCCTCCTGGCTTAGAGGCAGTGCCACTACCGTGCACCACAATGGACATAGTACAGGATGGTATTGTAGGTTTGTAAAAGCATTGCTGTTTAACCATGTTTTTATGAATTGACTACTGAGTGCTGTTGTAGCATAGAAGTAGTGCCCCTCCCTCTGAGCCACCATGCTTTCTATATGAGGTCACGCTTCAAAAGTATGCAATGGCTGTGGAACATTTAGGAATACCCTGGGGTCATGAAGAGTGTCCATAGAAGTCCAGTTCCCTTGTTCCATGTGGTCTGCTGGGATACTTAAACTCAGGTGATTCCTATTTTTGGAGAATTTACAGATGTCAGGGAGAAAAAGGGTCATGTGAGGGCCCAGTGAGAGAGCAAGGGAAGGAGAATGGAAAAATCATGAGGCTGGTGCTGATATCAGGGTGGGAATAAAGGCAGGCAAGGGTGAAATTTTCCATCACTTTCCTGCTGCAGTGCCAAGCCCGTGTTGACCAACCACCCACCGTGAAGCAGTACCAACTTCATTAAGGTAGTTTAAGGGGCTAATGATCGGAATAGGCCCATTGTCCCCGAGACATCAGGAACCTAGTAGATATCTGGGAGCAGCCTCCTAAGAAGAGGCCAGAGGGAGAGCAATCAATCAAGCACACCTTTGTAGCTGCCTTACGCATACAGCCAAAAGGTTTTGTGAAAAGTGTTGACAGGAAGCCTTAAGATGGACACACTCTGTCTCTTTCTCTCTTTCTCCCTTACCTGCGGCAGCAGGTTGCAGCTCCTTCAGTGTTGAAGGACCTCTGTTTACTCTCAAGATTAGAGATCTTTCCTGGCTTGCTAAAATTGGATGCCGAGTACTCTCACCATTAATTGTCTGACACATCCAACATTGTTTTGGCTGACTGTTGCAAACAACATGCCAGATTGGGGCCCAGGTTTAATCTTAACATTGGGGTGCTGGCGTCAAATTGAAGATCCAGCGCAGGGAGTTTGAAAAAGGTTTGGTACTGCTCTAGGAATTGCTCTACTGCAGAAGATTGATTTTTAAGCATTGGTTAAAAAATAAGCTAAGATCCTATCTATTATTAAGAAACTCCTGTAGCATTCCAGGCCCATATTTAAACTAAATGCTCGAGTTCACCTCCAGCTCGGATCTAGAGTTAGTGGACTTAATGGAATGAAAGAAATAGCCAAAGTACAGTAGCAAGCATAGGCAGGGGACTGAATAGTGCCATCAAGATCCACTGCAGTGGTTTAAATGGGCCACAGCACTACCTTTAAGGGGATTGGAGATAAACAAGAGATTGTGATTAAACTGATTGTAAAATGGTGGGTCTTCTGTTCAAGTGTAAAAGTTTAGCCATTATGGAATTTGGATGATGAAGGCATCCATGTATTATCTTTGCCCTGATCACTAATCACAGAAAATCGAGGTCTTTTTTGATGTTTAGTGCAAGTTGTCAATGCTTTATCCAGCATTTTGGAAGACATGACAATTATATTATGAGCTTTTCTATGACGAGGCCTTACAACTGCGCAACAGCGCAAATCAGTTAACTATCAACACTGTATTAACAAAAAAGACAGAATTCACACCTTTCAAACTTTTAATGCTTCTGTGCATTAAATTAAACTTGTTTAATGAAACAATAATTTGCTTAGCCTATGTACAATATTTTCCAAGTTACTTGCCCAATGATTATATTTACTAAACAAAAGAATCCCCAAAGAACCACAGATGCTGGAAAACAGAAACAAAACAGAAATTGCTGGAAAAACTCAGCAGGTCTGGCAGCATCTGTGGAGAGAAATCAGTTAATGTTCCAGGTCCAGTGACTGTCCTTCAGAACAGATCTGAATTTTGTTGTCAATGATTATATTTGTCATGCAGAGACCCTCATACTGATGTGTTTCAAAATTGCAGGTTAAGGTTTTGAAATCTGGCCGTGGAAGATCTGATAATAATCTGTTTCAATTTGTAATTCTGGATTTAACTTCAAATTGTGCCTCAACTTTTAGATGAGGCGTGTGCATTACAGTATTTTCAGATCCAATGTCCAAAAACGGTAGTGTGATGACAGAAGCACAATTGAAGCTTTGTTTGATTTAGTTGTTTAGATGTTCATGTCACATTTTTGTTTGTGTCAGAGATTTTTTCAAGCTTTGCAAATATTTTGATAGCTTATTCATGTGCAATGTCACACAGGCACAGAAAAATGATGTCATTTTGGCGCCATTTTACAGTTTACACTCACATCCTTTAGATCGTCATTGTTTCCATTACGTCTCTTAAAAAAAAGTTATTGCTCTGACTCAGAGGCTTCCACTCACTGGAATATCTATCCTGATGACTGAAGTATATCTGGTAAAGATAGATCATGTGAATAGTGCCAAATTTTGCAAACTGCAAGGAATAATGCTATTTAATACTACATACAGTAAATAAACAGGAGAATGAAATTTCCATTTGCTTCAATTAAATTTGTGACCAGCCTTCAAATTTAATGTTGACTTCGCTCTTTGTGGGCCTTCTCTGCAGCCGTAACATTGCATTCCTCACTCTGTTCTATTATTCTTATGCACTTTGTATGGTATGAAGTACCTGTACTGCGTGGAAAATAAATCTTTTCATTATGACAATGTGACAACGATAAGGCAAATACAGTCAAACAAAAAAGAAACCAGTGCAACAGAGTAGAGAATTTGTTACTTAGAACGGATAAGTTTACAACCACATGCCCATGGTCTTTTGTCTGGTTCATGATTTGATCCAACAGATCAGGCCCAGCTGCTAAAAATGGCTCCAATGGTTCCAATAGTTCAGGCAGACACTTAGAGAGGCACACATTGGGTTGAATTTTCAGATCCAACAGCAAAGAGCACAACAGTGGGCAAGACTGGAATTTTGCACAATCTTGACTTGCATACTGGCTCTCTAGCTTCATCCCATCCTAGAACATTTGCCAGTAGGTTCAGGCAGCAGGGCTATGTGTCCATAAGCAATACACTGGCAAGTAACTTTGTTAGGGATTTAATAGATACTCAAGTTAGGAGGAGGATGTAAAGAGCCTGGGAAGAGATATCAATCAGTTAGGTGAGGGGACAAAAATTAGGTTGATGTTGTAAATGTAAGATTTTCCACTTTGGCAGGAAGGACAGAAAAGTGGAATATTACTTAAACAGAATTGATATCAATTATCTATCAATTATCTCCAACATGCAAGAATTTTTCTGTGCCTGAGTGAATCTGCACATTTCGAATCGCTTATTAACAAATTAAAATCTGGATCGTAAATAATAGTGTTGAGAAACATGTAAACAATAAAGCAAATTACCCTTCAACTAGGCATCCATGATAGCAAAAGTATATTTTTGTCTTTTAGAGTTAAAGATACTTTGCATGATCCTTTTATTAAAAGAGAAATTACAATTTGAATTTAAGTCCCGCATTTACAAATTGAACAGATTACTGTCAGATTTTCAGGGTTGGGTTTTAAAATTGAAACTGCAACCTTGAAACATGCTTGTGTGAGAGTTTCAGGAAGGTAAATTTAATCAGTGGATGAGTAACATGGAAAGTATGGAAGAGTCTAAACAAGGTGTTATGTTGTTAAACTATTTTCAGAGCAGTAATAAAAAACAAAGAGCAACCACAAACAAACAATTCTCAATGCACAAAGATACCACAGCACTTCATTACACATAGAAGTGCACATTTGTACATCAATTGTTAGTTAAGAACCAGGCAACACAGATTACCTGGCCTCAGCCATGTCCCATCGTAGAACCCTGTCTAAGGGGGTCCTACTCGTTTCTCAATGCCCAGTTTCACCCAAAAGCTTCTCATTGATCAATATGCGACCATCACATAGAGGAAAGTCCTTCACCAGTGAAACATTCATTTTTATTCAGCCACAGCAAAAGTGAATAATTATCTAGCAGACGGAAGCTGAATTTGCTTTTCAGAACAAAATAGGCTGCTTTCTTTCAAACGCTAATAAATGTGCATTCAATGCACATACCCAGTTCACGTTGACCGGAAGCAGATGACAATTAATCCTTTTCTGGCTTGTTGTTCTTGTTGCTGCTGTTCTGTATCATGCAGAAGGTGATGTTCATCCTGCTCAATGTCCTCATCTTCCTCAGAAGACTGGTATTGTTCTCCCAGCTCTTCAGATTCCATCACATCCCTCTTTCCCAGCTCTAGTTGTACAGAGCACAGCATGCAAGGATTATGTGATATGTTCCGTTTTGACTGTACTGTAATGATTGCCCAGACTGATCCAACCATTGGCACCCATTCTTGAGTCTGCTGTACCGTGGTGCTTGTCAAAGAATGGGCTGCAATGTATCAATGCTCCACTTCAGTTTGGGTTATGTAAGAGGGTCTTCAGCTCTGGTCTCAGGGGAAAGCAATTGTCTCCCAGCAGCCAGCCATGTAGGACATTTGGCACTTGATGTGACCCAGAAACGCAAGAGTTCTCAAGGATATTAGCATCGTGGCAGCTTCCAGGATACCTGGCACATTTCTAAAATTGCTTGACTGACTTACTGTCACATGGACTAAAGTACAGTGAAAAGCTTTAGTTACAAGCAGTACAGCCAGATCATAGTAAGCAAGGATATACAGATCAAAAAGCCTCAGACAGAGGCATACAGATTACATTGCACAGGGCATGTGCTAGGCGAGATCAACATTTGCAAGATCAATCATTATTTGATGCTAGAGAGTCCATTCATCAGTCTAACAATTGCCGGGAAGAAGCTGTTCCTGAACCTCATTGTGTGTGTGTTCAGCTTCTGTATCTTCTGCCTGACCGAAGAGGCTGTAGAGAGTGCGATCGGTCTTTGATGATGTTGGCTGCCTTTCCACAGCAGCGAGCCATGTAAATAGAGTCCATGGTTGGAAGATTGGGTTCCGTGATGGTCTGGGCTGTGCACACCACCTTCTGCAGTTTCTTATGGTCCTGGGCAGAGCTGTTGCCAGACCAGGTCATTATGCACCTGGACAGTATGCTTTCAGTTGTGCATCTGTAGAAGTTGGTGAGGCACCTTATGGACATGCCAAATTTCCTGAGCCGCCTGAGGAACAAGAGGCGTTGTTGTGCCTTTTTGACTATCGCATCCACGTGGGAAGCCCAGTACAGGTCATCGGTTATTGTAACTCCGAGGAGCTTTATGGTGTTCACTCTCTCAACCTCAGTTCCTTTGATGTAAATGGGGATGTGTTCTCCTCCTTACTTTCTGAAGTCAATGATCAGTTCTTTAGTTTTGCCGACGTTGAGAAAGAGGTTGTTCTCATTGCACCATGTCACCAAGCTCTCTATCTCCCCTCTGTATTTTCACTCATTGTTGTCAGATATCTGTCCTACTGCGATGGTAATATCAGCAAACCTGTATATGGCATTTGTTTGGAATTTGGCAACACAGTTGTAGGTGTACAGGGAGTACAGTAGGGGCTGAGGATGCATCCTTGGGAGGCTCGAGTGAGCCTCCTTGGGAGGTGCGGTTCCCTATCCTCACTGATTGCGGTCTGTGGGTCAGAAAGCTGAGGATCCAGTCGCAGAGGGCGGAGCCGAGACCAAGGTCATGCAGTTCTGAGATCAGTCTGGAGGGGATAATGGCGTCGAAGGCAGAGCTGTAGTCAATTATAAGGATCCTGATGCAGGGATGAGTGCAGGGCTAGGGATATGGCATCTGCTGTGGACCTATTATGTCGGTAGGCAAAATGTAGGGGATTGAGGCAGGTGGGGAGACTGGAGTTGATGTGTGCCGTGGCCAGCCTCTCGAAGCACTTCATGATTATTGAGGTCAGGTGTGTTACCAATTATCACAGATCACTTTCACTTTGATGAAATAGAAGCCTTTCATAATGATAAGGGCAGCATGTGATGATATGGCCCTCCGAGTGCTATGTGGATAGTTTATAGTGCCCTGCACTTGGGGGAAAGCTGTGATATTGGTAAAGCCTACTGCCCAGGCTTATCAGCGGAAACAAGATGAAAAGGTGCGATCTGGTAACAGCTTTGATTCATTTGTGGGATGAAAGATTCCACATGGGCCCACTGTGGATCCCTGGATGCAGCCAGTGGCATCAAAATGTGTAGCACAGCTGTCACCTCTGGCCACAAGGATAGGATGGACCCTACTCTTTCAGGTCTTGTGTCCCACTCCAGTGGCTGGCATAGGTCTGCGATGGTGTCCCGGGTACATCCTCAGCCTGGGTAACACTATACCTCACTTATCAGGAGGAAATGGCATTGACAGTGATAGACCCATGGCCTCTTGTATCTCCTGAACCTCTCAAGGGGTCTTCAGCTGTGTCATCTTTATGCAGAGGCTATTTGGCATCTGCTGGAGGTTGCTGCTGGTCCTGGACTAGCTGGAGCATCTGTTCCTCCTCCAGTTCCTTGCACTTTAATTGCATCACAGCTACGGCAGCAATAAACCCTGCTGAGAGTCTGCCTCCCTTGGCCTGACTGAGGACTATGCCCCTTAGACTGAGGCATTGCCATTTGGTGACGCACACACAGTAAGTTAGCCACATACACTGCTGGCATATGGTGCAGCCTTGGGAATGACCTCGCATAATGCCATACAGCAACATGTCCACCCCACCACAACTCCCCACCATCCCTCTGCCTCCCCACCCCACCCCCTATCCTTGAATGATGTCTGCTGACATCCATGGCCGAATGAAAAGGCAAGGCAAGACAGGACTGTGCACCTTCTAAGTTCCAGCTTTGGGAGAGAATTGCAAAAGGGCAAGGCACGGATGGTCTGAATGAGTTTTAAGAGAGAAAGCAAACAGTTCTGAGATGCATGCTGGTGGAATCCATGAGATGGGACCAGTCCACATGCGCAGTGCTCTGGCAGTGGAAGGTGCTGATGTGCTCCAATGTGCAGCATTAAAGTGCAGATCTATCCACTTGGGTCAGAGATGCGCCCTGAGGGTATGTGAGGTTGGGACATGTTCAATGCCAACGTACATAGATGTAGGGTTCCATGTGATTTCTGCCCTAAGTTGTTGGGTGTTTGTGTCTAAAAAGGAGGGCTGGAAGAGCAAGCAGCAAGCTGGAGGTACCAGTACACGTTCTGACTTTTACATTTAGTTTCTATCCAGTGGGTGGAGGAATGTGAAATTGCACATCAATGAGACGAGATTAGCTAATAATAAGATGTTAATGCTCGCTAATAGGTATCTCACTACTCAATAGTGACATGGCAACACAACGGTTAGCCCTGTTGCCTCAAAGCACCAGCAACTTTGATTCGGTTCCACCCTCAGGCAACTGACTGTGTGGAATTTGTATGTTCTCCTTGTGTTTGTGTGGGTTTGCTCCCACAGTCCTGTAGGTTAGGCGGATTGGCCATGCTAAATTGCCCATAGTGTCCAGGGATGACCAGGCTAAGAGGATTAGCCATGGAAAATGGAAGGTTACAGGGATAGGGTAAGGGATGGGTCTGGATGTGATGCTCCTTGGAGGGTCAGAGAGGACTCGATGGGCCAACTGGTCTGCTTCCACTCTGTAGGGATTCCATAACATCCATGATAGCTTCCATTCTGAAGGACTAAGTTAAAATTGTGAAACTCCCTCTCCAACAGCATTGTGGGTCTAACTACAGCAGATGAACTGCAGAGATTCAGGAAGGTGGTTCATCACCACCTTTTCAGGTGTAACCAGGGATGGGGCAAAAAATGACACCCACGGTCCATCAATGAACAAAGAACAAAAGTGACAAGTGAAGGAAACACTCAGGTGGTCAGGCTGAATCTGTGTTATTAAGGGAAATGTTATTGTTTCCGATTTTGTGACTTTAGGAAAGAGGATAATATTTTAAGGTGCTAAGACTAACGACAGACCAAACAATGGTCCTTAAAGTGATCACCATCAGACACCTAACACAATGGTAAGTAAATCCTTGCATTACTACCGAGTTGCTGTTAACCAGTGCTTAATTGGACTCCTGGGTTTCCTTTACACATACCAACTCACCTCCCCCATAAATATGTATCCTGGCTTGTTATTAAACCTGACTGACTCTCCAATGGATCAAACTGGGAAGCTGTATTAAGATGCCTGATTAGCCCACCAGACTGGGGTGCCTGTTTGGCTCACCAGCTTTAGGTATCAAAAATCAGAAATCTAAATTCCATTGCAAGGCATGACCCACATTTTTGGCTGCAAATGTCAATCATAGTGCCCCATTTCCCTTGCTTTCTGGCTCTCCTCCAATGCCTTGCCTCTAATATCGATGACACACCTTCACAAAATGATCCTTGAAGTAAAGGCTTTCATTCACCGGTATTGCAAAAAACTTGAATCACACTTAGTTGGTGATTTGTTTTTTTAAAATAAAATCTTTCTGTTTGCCAAACTGACTTTCCAGAATTTTCACTACTTGAGAATGTGTTCCCCCATGATACTCTTCAAGTTTGGGAACAGTGGGCTATGGTCACTCTCATATCGTCCTTTCCATTCCACCTTTTCAAGTTTAGATTTTTTTAGATTTAGATTTTGGTTTCATTGTTGTAAGTATTCAAGTATAGGGTACAAGAGTACAGTGAAAAGTGTACAATGTCGCCTCACATGGCACCATCTTAAGGGCTCAAGAAAGGACTTTAATGTTTATCATTTTAATTTTATTCCTTTATTTTTCTACATTTACGCTTAGAAGACTGTAGCGATGAACTTTGTAACTTATCTATTTATTTTTGTATTTCTGAACTAAGATTTTTAATATTCATTCCACCATTCCCTTATAAAGTTTCTGTTCATGGTAATCAGTAATCACATTCACTGCCTGACAAATGAATTAAGCAGGATATTGCAGGAATAGAATGTTCGGGGTTAATATACGCTTAAGGCTTTTAAATCAAACTAATTATGCTGAGATAAAACAAAATTGATTGATAAAACAAATTAAACATTTAGTGAACTTTGTCCCCTATTGCGACACTGAAGTATTGAAAAGGTGGATTGATTTTTTTAAGAAGTGACTGAAAATATCTGAACTCTCCATGGGCTCAGATTCCATAGAAGATAGATTTTCGGCCCTATTTTAACTCTGTGCAAGTGAGTCAGGTTTGACTGGATTAAAATTGGGTCCACTATCTCAGCAGCAGTATTTCAAAGTCACTGACATGTCATTCCAATCCATCAGTGCCAGCCCATAATATTACAACACATAGACAGCATACAAATGGTAGAGAGAACAAGCATGGGGCTGGATGAACACAGCAGGTCAAGCAGCATCATAGGAGCAGGAAAACTTGACGTTTCGGGCCTA
>JAHRHZ010000057.1:2273559-2334034 GCA_024137785.1 Ginglymostoma cirratum | reverse complement strand
GGCCCGAAACGTCAAATTTTCCTGCTCCTATGATGCTGCTTGACCTGCTGTGTTCATGCAGCCCCATGCTTGTTACCTCGGATTCTCCAGCATCTGCAGTACCTTTTATCTCTGATACAAATGGTAGAGGTTCTGTTGTATTGATTTGTATTGACAAGTTTGGACAAGTTTGACGTGTGACTGACATTCCGATAATTTGATCCATTTTGCAAAACATTGAACAGAAAGTGAGACAGATTTTCAGCTTACCAATATGTTGAATCAGTCTGTCGTACGTGGAAATTGAAATAGTTTGGTTTCTAAACATTGTACAATGCTAGCTTTTAATTTGAAAACCTAATGGAATTGTAATCTGAAGGACATCATACTTTATGTTAATACATCTTTATAAATAGCCACTTATTTTTGGAGTAACGTCCACCCATATTTTGTTTTTAAAATTATTCCTTTATGTTGAGCACAGGCCACAATTTACATAGTAAACCAATCCACTGGAAACAGTCCCACATTAAAATCTGGTGCGTTCAGTGACTGAAGAAAAACAGATGGAGGAGATTCCTTGCCAAAGGGGAAATAATGGTATAAATTGCTGTTGTTAGGTGAAAAGAGTTGATCCTCATCCTCCAAATTGTTTTTGTCGAAATGTCAAAGCAAGAAGGTTTTGAATAAGTAATTATGAGGTGCTATATTTTGGAATGGCAAGCCAGGGCAGGACTTATACACATAATGATAGAGTCCTGGGGAATGCTGCCAAACAAAGAGACCTTAGGGTGCAGGTTCATAGTTCCTTGAAAGTGGAGTTGCAAATAGGCAGGGTAGTGAAGAAGGCATTTGGTAGGCTTGACTGAAGGGGCTGTTTCTGTACTGTATATCTCTATGACTCTATAACATTATGCTCACTTATATGCTTTGTTGACTGCTTGACCAGGTAGGCAAACTAGGCAGTCATGTGGGCTGCCAGTCTTTAGGAGTGTTAATTTAGACAGAAGTATGGAAGTGAATTTTTTAAATGTAAGAAATAAAGACTGAGTGATGCAGATGGAATTTTTTTTATTCTTCATGGGAGGCGAGTGTCACTGGCTAGGCCAGCATTTTATTGCCCGTCCCTAATTGCCCAGAGGGCAGTTAAGAGTCAGCCACATTGCTGTGGATTTGGAGTCACATGTAGGCCAGACCAGGTAAGGATGGCAGCTTCCCTTCCTGAAGGACAAGAGTGAACCAGATGGGGTTTTACTGACAATTAGCAAAGGTTTCATAGTCATCATTGGACTCCAGTTTTTTTTTATTGAATTCAAGTTCCATTATCTGCCATGGCCGAATTTGAGCCCAGGTCCCCAGATCATTACTGGGGTCTCTGGACAAATAGTCCAGCAATAATACCATTATGCCATTGGAGTCCAAATCAACTATCAGTGACAGGCTATTGCTAAGCAAGTGCTGCTTGGTAGAACTGTTGTTGGCAGCTCCTGTCATTTTACTGATGGTCAGGGGTAAACTGATGGTGTAAAAAATTGGATGGGTTGGATTTGTCTGGCTTATTGTCTAGAGGACGTACTGTGGCAATTTTACACATTGTGGAAAATATCATATGGAGTGGATCGAATTTTTTTTAATTCATTCATTCACAACTTGACTGATGACTGGCATCTGTGAGGTTGGAGATCTCTGGAGGAGGCCTAGATGGATCATCCACTTGGCACTTCGAAGATTGTTGCAAGTGCTCCAGACATATACTGATGTACTGGCCTCCCCCATCATGGAAGATGGGAATATTTATGAAGTCTCTTCCTTCACTGAGTTATTTACTTGCCTGGCACCATTCACAATTGGTTGTTGCAGGATTGCAGAGCTTAGATCTTAGATCCACTGGTTGTAGTATTACCTAACTCTTGTCTGTCACTTCTACTTATGCTATTTAGCTCACAAGTAGTCCTGCTTTGTAGCTCCACCAGTTGACACTTTATCTTTAGGTACGCCTGTTGCTGCTAATGACATGCCCTCCTGCTCTCTCCATTGAACCATTGATCCTGTGGCTTGATGATAATGGTAGAGAGGGGATTAATATGCCAGGACATGGGGCTGCTGATTGTGTTGGTGTATGATTGTGTTGTTTCTGGCCCACAGTTCCTCAGGGATGCACAGCCTTGAGTTGTTAGATCTATTCAAATTCTATCTCACTGTAGACTCACAAAGTCTATAACTCACTACAGTGGTTATGCCAGTCTCTATACCTTCAGGCTCTGTTGTAATGAGGACAACCTCAACTGCAACTAGAGGGTGGATCCAGATGAGGGGAACTCCTAAGCCACAAATCTCTCTTCTTAGAGTCCAGTAGGACCTGGGGCAGTTGTAATATCTGGACTCCAACTGAAGGATGACCTCCGCGAGAGTTTGCTTAGGTGCTAGGTAAGATCCAGACTGGAAAAGGAGCTCCAAATACTTCATAGTCCTTCTGGTGACTCAGTAGAGCATTGATGGTTTTGGAGAAGCAAGGTGGAGCAGGAGAGGGTCTGAGGACTCCCTTCACTCATGGGCACCAGAGTACCCAGCAGCTACAAGAAGGCCGGTGCCGGAAATACTCCTGAACAGCTACCTATTCCCACCTAGTCACATAAGGAGAGGATTGTCCTGCTGACCTGTGAACTTTGGTGTTGTCAGCATTGGCCGGTCCGAGAAGGAGCAATCCTGGCACAATCACCCCAAACAGTTCTAGTCCTCCATCTTTCCACCTAAATGTTGTTAAATCTCTTCTTTGTCACCAGTTGGTTTATGAGGCTGGGTAACCTTGATTATGCAGTTTGACTTTAAAATAAAATGCTGGCACTGTATTAGTGAACGTCCTGTGGAGTTGCTTACTGTTGTAGCTGACACCAGTTTACATTATCCCCGCGAGGCGCTCAGTCACTTGTGCATTCAGCCTTTCCTCAGGATATCAAGTTGCACGTTTGCCTTTAAAAAAAGTCTTCTCCCAAGTTTTGTGGCCATTGCACACCTCCCCTTTAAGAGGTGCAGGCTGCCTTTAAGTAGTGACATCCACTTGTGACAACAGACCCTCTGCAGACTTGTGAAATCAATAGTGAGGCGAGAGACGAACATTTGAGACTGCAGTGAGGACCCACTTTCACATAAAAACAAAAAGCAGCTGGGAATCTAAAATAAGGAACAGAAAGTGTTGGAAATACTTAGCAGATCCAACAGCTCCTGCGCAGAAAAAAATTGTGTTAATGTTTTGGGTCAATGAACTTGTGTGAGAACTAGAGGAAAAGTATTTCATGCTTAACCTCACCTCTATCAATACCAATCATGTTTGACAGACAAGGAAATAAGCAAACCACCCTTGGTGATTAACCTGGATCAGTTCTCTGAGCTGTACAGGATGAGGTCAATTTTATCAAACATAAACACATTATCTCAGTGTTACTCTCCTTTGAGTAGCATGAATCTCTTGTACGACATGAAGATAATTTAGTCACTACTTGTTTGTTCCCACTGAGAATATTTGCAATTATCTCCACAAAGCAGCCCACACACATGGAAGAAGTTCATCTCCTGTCTCAGGCCTTGTCGTTTTGTTCCCTCGTGAGCAGATTCTGGTCAGATATGTCCTCTCAGAGCTAAAATGGCAAAGAAACCAAAAGAGCAAGAAAGAGATTATTTTAATGACAAGAATCACCATGCAATGATGTCATGGGTCAAGCAGGAGCCGGTCATGGTGATTATTTCGATGATACGAAATATCTCAACATCATGGATCCTATTACGTTCATGTTGGAGATTGTCACCTTTGAAGTATTCTCTCTCAGATTAGCAGGCCATTCCGTTCCAGATGACAGAACAGGTGGATGAGTTGATCCTCGGATTGCACCAGCAAAGCCACAACTTTCGGAAAGTGGGGGGTCACTAGTTAAATGCCTGGGGCTCCTCCTCTTCCCCACTGGGCAGCAGCACGTGCTCATCGTGTGGGTCAGCTCAGGCAGCCCTGATTGGAAAGAAAGGAGGATGTTTGTTTATAAAGCACTGTGACTATAAGATGTAGGAGCTGAAGTAGGCCATTCAGCCCATCAAGTCTGCTCGGCCATTCAATGAGAACATGGCTGATGTGATTATCCTCAAATCCACTTTCTTGCCTGCTCCCAATAAGCCTCAATTGCCTTACTGGTTAAAATGCTCTCTATCTCAGCCTTGAATATACTTTACGACCTAGCCTTAACAGCCCTCTGTGGTAAAGAATTCCAAAGATTCCTTAACCTCTGAGAGAAGAAATTCCTCCTCAGCACTGTTTTAAATGGGTGATCCCTTATTCTGAGATTATGCGCCCTGGTCCTAGGGTTTCCTATAAGGGGATATAACCTTTCCACATCGACCCTATTAAGTCCCTAGGAATCTTACTTTTCAATAAATGCTCCTCTCATTCTTCTAAACACAAAAAGTATGGCTCCAACTAACACAAACTCTTGTTATTAGATGATCCTTTCATACCTGCTACCAGGCTACTGAACTGTCTCTGAACTGCCTCCAATGCCAGTACAGTTTTCCTTAGGTAAGGGACACAAAATTGTTCACAGAATTCCAGCTATGGACTGACTAGTGTATTGTATAGTTTTAGCAAAACCTCCCTACATTTACACTCCATTTCCATTGAAATAAAGGCCAACATTCCATTTACCTTCCCCCTTATTTGTTGAACTTGTAAGCTATCTTTTTGTGATTTATGAATGAGCATCCCCAAATTCCTCTGTGCTATAGCTCCCTGCATTCTTTCTTCAATTAAATAATATTCAGATCCTCTATTCTTCCAGCCAAAGTGCATAATCTCACAGTTTTTCACCTATATTCCATCTGCAAAGTTTGTTTTTTCCTACTTCCTTAACCTGTTAATGTCCCTCTGCAGCACTCTTGGTGTTATCCTTACCATTTGCATCACACCTATTTTGGCATCATCTGCAATCTTGGCTATAGTGCATTCACTTTCCTGATCTAAGTCATTGATATATATTGTAAATAATTATGGCCCTAGCACTGACCCCTGTGGCACTCCGCTCATTACAGGTTGTCATCCTGAAAATGTTTCCTTTATCCCAATTCCCTGTCTTCTATTAGTTAGCCAATTTCCTATCCATGTTAAAATACTATGTCTAAAACCTTGGGCTTACATCTTAATAATTAACTAATGTACGGTACCTTATCAGATGCCTTTTGAAATCTAAGTATGTTACATCTACTGGTTTCCCTTTTCTAATCTGCTTGCTGCTTTGCTACTTCATCCCTTATCATATAACATGTCATTCCCCAGTAACAAATATTAAGCTAACTGATTTATAGTTACCTGATTCTCATCTCCTTCCCTTTATAAATAATAGTGTTACTTTGATAGTTTTTCCATCTTCTGTGACTTTTTCAGAATCTGAGGATTCTGGGAAGCTTACTACCAGTGCTTCAATTCTGTCTGTAACTAGTGTACTCCTACCAATCTCTAGAGTAATTTAGGTCATATTCATGTAATCTGTAAAATGTAACAGTAATGCAATAAACTTCGTATTGTTTACTCAACAAGACTCGTCCAGTTAGACAAGGGATGTTGCTTTCCTCATTCACACTGCACCTTTTCAGACTTGAAGGAACTGCAGTCTATGAAAATTAGCTTTTTCCAGATTTATGATGATTAGCGGTTCCAAACGATGTAATACAGAGTGATTGAAGGGCAACAATAACAAAGTTGAATGTCCAAAAGCATTTAGGATCACAGTCAGATGAAAATTGACACTGAGCCAAAGAAGCACATTTTAGGACAGATGACTAAATTCTTGGTGAAACAGGTAGGGTTTAAGTTGTGTCTTAAAGGAGGAGAGTATGAGATGAGGAGAGGAAATGAGGCTTTGGAAGGAGATCCCAGAGCATAGCATCTAGACAGCTGAAGGAATTATTTTATGGTGAGGTGGAAGGCACTGGGGAAGACCAGACTTCGACAGACGTAATTATTATTGGGCTGATGGGCTGGAAGAGGTTGCAGAAATAGAGAAGAAAGACTGTTCATGAATAAGATATTTGTCAGTAATAAGTTATAATCTTTGCTGCAGGCCTAATTAGTGTCCTATATTTGCTCAGAGTCTTATGGTCTGGACTTCTTCGGGATGCAATAGCCATCATCTGACAAATTTGGCACAAATAGATAATGAATTAGCATTTTATATATAATTATTGTCATTATGGAATGGCCTGCTAACAGTCAATTAAGAGAAACTTCAGTCAGGTGCCATTCAGTTTTCTCTCTTAACCTAGGAGGAAAGAATTGGCACTGACTTACCCCTTTTTTTGATCATCTGGTCAAGAACAAAGATCTTGTTTTGCCTTAGTTGACCATATGTGTTAAACTATTTTACTCTTGTGCAGTATTGATCATTCAAATATCCCTTGATATGCTAATCCAACAAAAATCCATTAATCTCAGTCTTGAAAATAGCCTAACATCTACAGCCTTTCTGGGATGAACTCCAAATTTAGGATTTCCTGATTTTGTATTTTGCAAAATTATGCATTTCCTGATTTTGGTTAAAGGATCTTATAAAGTGATCTCAAATAAAATGTGGTCAAGCCAGTAAAATGGTTGTTAGAGAAAGAGAATGCAACAACGTTATAGTGACCATATTATGAATTCTCGAAGCCTACCAATGAATTTTATATTGGTCTATGATTTCTCAGCTTAATTGTTTTCCCTTTCTGGAACTCATACATAGTTTCCATCCCTTATTATAATTGTAGTTTCCACAGGATTTTGAAAATTTGTATAGTCAGTTCCTCTATTATCCCTTCTTCAACTTATTTCTTTGTTACGAGACACACAGCCAAGTGGACCTGGTAAGTGTTTAAAATAAAGTTTCCTTTTGAATACTTATCTCCTCACCTCACACTCTGTCTGATATTGCTAGTGTTCAACTTTCAGCTTTCTGTGTGTAAACTGAGTCAAGACACTTATTAAACAGTGGGTTGTAGAACTAATGACCACAAGAAGAGGCCATTTAACTGCTCAAACCTGGAATGTCACTCAACTGTTGATCTACACCTCAACTTATTCTGTCACAATAAAAACCAAAAGAACTACGGATGCCATAAATCAGAAACAAAGACAAAATTTGCTGGAAAAGCTCAGGATGTCTGTGAAGAGAAATCAGAGTTAATGTTCCGGGTCCGATGGCCCTTCCCCAATTCTGATATATATTGTACGTAAGCAATCTTCGTAAAAATTCTTTCATGGGCCATGAGCATTGTTGGCAAAGCTGATATTCTTGTCCATTCCTAACTGTCCACGATCCGAGGGTCTCATGGGCCTTTTCAGAGGGCATTTAAGAGTTACCCAACATTGCTGTGGATCTGGAGTCACATGCAGGTCAAATCACATAAGGATATCAAGTTCTCTTCGTCAAAGGACATTAACAAACCACATGAGATTTTACGACAATCAACAATCGTTACATGGCCAACTATTGGACCATATTTTGATTCCAGATTGTTAGTGGATTCAAATTTCACTATCTGCTATGGTGTGATTTGAGCTGATGATCCCAGAGCATTAGGACATGGATTTGTTCTTTTAATATTAACCCATTAAACTCCAGTGTCATTTAGGTGAAAGCGTACTGAACCGCCCTGCTCCTCCTCCACCTTATAAACTTTCTGAGGTGTAATGTCTGACACTGAAGACAACCACAGATGTGGTTGTCATATAGTGGTAGTGTCCCTATCCCTGGGCCATGTGTAATAACATCTCTGAACGGGTTGATAGAAAAATAGGTTACTTTTTTTTAAAAAGCCTCTGTGTAATTATATTGTTTTGTTTTCAAATGCTTAGGATCATGTGATCAAATTTTTAGGCCCCAGTCTTTTTACATGCTCCTTGTTTGCATTCATCTCACCGTGGGATCTGCCACAGCACGACTGCTATTTCTGTAATCTCTATTTTCCACTTGCTTTAGTCCTTCCTGCACAGCTCCTTAGCTGATGATAGCCTTTCCCTGAGCTTAAAACATAATTGTCTTATTCATAGACATCTGGGATACTGAAACTGTTTGACAATACTCATAGTTCATCTCTGCACTGATATTTCATGTTCTTTATTTAATCGAAGGACTGATCACCCACTTTATCTTCTCTTAGCATCTTCTTACTGCCTCAGAAAGTATGTCCTTTATCACTGCATGTATGATCCAAATGTTCCTTCAACTCTGTGCCTTTGAAGCTTGAGATGGCAGAGAATTGCGTGAATGATTTGTTTAGACTACAACAGAGTAAGCATTTTAATGTACAGACTTCTGCAGATTGCCTCAGTTAAAATTAACTTTTCATCAATGCGGCAGTAAAATGCGAATCCAAGTACATTGATCTTGTCACTAACTAAAAACACAACCAGACAACTTCCTGTTTCATTAGTTCCTCAGATCTGTTTCATTTTTACTTCAGTTTGTATTTCATAAGCATATGTAAGTGGGTGCATGGTCAGCTCAGTTGCCTGGACAGCCAGTTCAATTCCCACACTGGCTGAGGTTACCATGAAGAAGTCTCTTTCTCAACTCTTCCCCTTGTCTCAGGCTTGGTGACCCTTAGGTTAAACCACCACCAATAGTCTCTCTCCAATGAGCCCCATAGTCCACTTCCTTAGGATTGTGGTGACTTTTTCTTTATAATAAGTTTCTTTTTGATCATCAAATGAAATGTGGAATAGTTACAATCCATTGCCTCCTAATTTGCTCCTAATATGACACTTCAATAATAATCAAGTGCATGAAATAGCTTCATTTCAAAGAAAAAGACAAAATTTTGTGATTTCTTTTTGTTTAAAAACATAGCAATATTCTGCAGGAGCCCTAAACAGGTCTGAATGTCGTAGAGTTGGGGTCAGGGGGTAAGGGTGGGGCAAGGGATGAAGGGGTAGGGAAGGGGGAAAGAGCATTAGTTACCAAAGGACACAGATGTAATTGGCAAAAGAACTAGAATGCAGATCAGATCCTATTGTTCCTTACATGTTGGCCCTTGTAACTATACCTTGAAGACTGAGTCCTTTGGAGACAGATGTCTTGAAATTTATTAACATAACTAATTAATTGCACTGCTGTAGGATCTCAGACTAACATATAGATTGGTCTGTGTTTTCTGACTACATCCAGCAGAGATAACTGCTAGCAGGCTGTTATCATCACCATGCTTACAGCTACTAGTGCGACTGAAGTTGAGATAAGTGCTTTTATACTGGAAAGTCACATCTTACGATATTATTTAACTATATTAAAGGTTTACTGCCTGTCTGATCTGGGATCTATACGACATCAATTTATGTTAAAAGAAATACTTGTAGGGTTATGATGCAAAAGCAGGAGAGTATGGTCAACCTCACTGTAAACAAGGATACGGTGGTGATTTGAAGTGAGCATATGTCCTGATTTACAAATGAGCTCAGCCCCGTTTGAGGTGTGAGTAAAAGATGCCTCTAGTTTGTTCTTTATGATACATTTGGATGTTGTACCTCTGCATGGAAGAGTGCACTGCATTCTATTGGCATTTTAATGAGGCAACATAGTGCCAAGAAAATGAGCATTACTGCTGTTGCTTGAGGCTTCTCCTGCCAGCAGATCTGCTCATGGTATGCCACACTTCTGTGTCTTGCACTATACTCACGCATCCACTGCAGCTTTCCTGCAACTATCCATGATATCCATCATCCATCTACCCTGGAGGTCAAACACTCTTCCTGCTGCCCTTTACTCTCTTGAAGACCCCTCTGTAACTTATCAGCTCTGGTCAAATGACTGAAATATTGACATTCTCTTTTCTGGTGTCACTGTTTAGAGTTCCTTTTGCTCTTGCAATTTCAAGTGTCCCCTGTTTGTCTTATAAGCATTAAATGGTGTAATTTAACCCTCCACTGATTCCTCAACATATTTGCTCATCCAAGGGAGGGATAAAAAGAGCTTTTTTCTATTCACAAATTACCTTTCAGTTCTACCTCATTGTAAAATGAATTGCTCCTAACTCTTGACTCCGATTAAACTTCTTTTGTGGTTACTGAGGACTGTGTTTTACATCTCTTTCAACTATCTTTAATTAATGGGACTTCACTTATCCTAATATAGACTGGATTGATGTGAGTAAAGAGCTCAGTGAGGTGAAGGATTTCCATTAGATAACATACAGACTGAGCAATTACATGGCATTTGAACTGCAACATTGATCAATGTGAGTGATGCACTTCATAGAAAAAGTAAGAGATCTAGGGATATAGGTTAACAAATCATTAGGTACTGCATTGCAAGCCGGCAAAGTAATTAAAAACACTAACATTTTCGACGAGAAAAGGATTTATTTCCATCGGTGTAGAACTCAAAAGTATTGAAGTTAAGTTAAAAATGTGTATGACACTGGTCAGGTTGCTTCAGGCAGTACTGAGCATGGTTTTTGGCTCCATCCTTTATAAAGGATATTCTGGAAAAGGTACAAATATAGGTTTACGAGGACTATACCAAAGCCAAAATTTGAAAAGCTGTTTGGAGGGACTGGACAGGTCACAGCATTTTTCCTTAGAAAAAAGAACACCTGTAGAGGAAAGCTGATAGAGAGATTTTCAAACAATGAATGGGTTGACCTGAGTAGCTGATAGAATCATAGAAGCATACAGCACTGATTGTCATCATTCCACCCATCATACCTTTACTAGCCCTTTGAAAGATCAATCCAGTTTAGGCCCATATCCTCACTTTATGTTTTTGACTCCATAAGTGCCTAATCCTTCAGAACCTATCCAAATCCTTTTCAAAATAATTTTCGGAATCAGCATCCACCACCTTTTCGGGTGCGGTATTCCAGATTCCAACAATTCTGAATGAAAGCATTCCCGTGATTTCCCCTGACAGTGATTTTAGTTCACTAATTATCAACACGCTCCTCATAGAGAATAGTTGTCCCCCACTCCAGCCCTAGGAGGTTACCACACAACCTTTTTTGTTCCAAAGGCTAACTTTTCATATCTTTCCAAAAAACTGAATTCCCTCTTCCCTGATAACATCTTGGTGAACCTCCTTCATACCATGTCCAAGGCATTACATCTTTCCTGAAGTGTGGAGGCAGGAAGTGTATGGAAGATTCATGTATATGGACACCAAGACATTAAGATGATCTGTGAAATAACTGCACAGAGGCTGGGGTACCCCATCACCAAGTCATACCTTTGTTTACATGTCAAGAGTTTTGGACATTGATCCAGTTCCCTCAGACCCAGCCCTCAGAGTGAACAGGATGATTGACACTCCTGATCTTATCTGTCAGCCAAGACTCCCTGATTGAATCAGATTAACAGCCCCAATCAGGGAACATATCTATGAGGTGGCTGACCTCATTACAATCACTACAATCTGTTCATCTATGCAGTCCTTAAATGTGCCATTTATAGTATCAATCTTTTCTGTGTGAGGCATTTCAAAGTACATCACTTCCTACTTTTTTGCGCTACGCTCTCATTTCCCCCTGCTTTTGCTCCCTATCAACCTGAAGTCTATAACTGGCCTCTTCATTATCTACTTTGTGCTCCAGTTGTGTATCATCTACAAACTATATAGTGCTGCTGCCCTAAGTCTCGGCCATTTATATAAAGTGAAAAGTACAATGGATCTAACACTGATCTATGCGTGAAGAAATATCATGACAAACCACCTACCTGTCTGTCTGAAAAGCATTCACTGCCACCACACTTTGCTACATGTCGCTGATCTAATTTAATACCCTTATTGCTGTCCACATGCTTATATCTTCTGAGAGGGGTCCTGTGTGGGCATTTCTTCAAATGCCCTCCAAATGTACAAAGTGTGCTATGCAGCACATATGGAGTGAAAGTTTCCACCTCTCAACTATGAAAAGAAATGCAAAATCTAATTTGAAAATAAAAACATTTTTAAAACTTGGAGCATAGTTAGAATGTGGAGCTTACTAAGGTAGCAAGTGCTTGAGACAATTAGCTTAGATGGTTAAAGAAAACGAAATGAGCACTTGAGAGAGAAAGGAATAGAAAGGTGTGTCAAAAGGCTGAGACAAGTTAGAGGGAATGTAAATTATAAACACCAGCACAGCCTAGATATACTGAATGGCCTGTATTCATGCTGTAGACTCTATGCAATGCTGAATTACTGCTGCATGTGGGGCCTTACTAATAGGCTGCTGCTTTTTCTGTGTTGCAACGCTAAAGTGTTGCAGGATATTAAATTGGTTCTAAAGTGCAGCAGGACATCATCTGGTTGTGAAAGATTCTTTCCTCTATTGTTTTTAATTCAAATACTTTTCAGAAAATAATCAAGAGCCCCAAAATCTTTGCATACCTGAAATCAACTCCTAATGTAGAAACTGAACACATCATTTTAGAAAGATAGTAGGAACTGCTGATGCTGGAGAATCTGAGATAACACGGCGAAAATTATTTTCTGAAGAAGGGTCTCGACCCTTAAACGTCAGCTTTCCTGCTCCTCTGATGCTGCTTGGCCTGCTGTGTTCATCCAGCTCTACACTGTGTTATCTTACATGATTTTACAGGAGTGGCCTTTAATCATTCCTGTTCATATTTTGCTTAAAATGAGATGTTTCTTTGCTGTAACAGAAGTTTTATTTGTACAACAAGCCATGCCTGGTGGAAACAGAGTCAGATTTTCTTGATTTTCGCATGCTGGCAAATTTGGATGTTCAGATGTGGTTTTATGTTGAGGAATTGCGGGAAGCGGGGCAGGTTGGGATGTGCACCAATTAGATGTAAGCTGCATTGAAGTATCATTAAGTGGATTCACTGCCTGCTAGATTAATGATTTGAAAGATAACAATTAGGTTTGTATAGCTAAAGAAGTTTATATTGAGAAGAGTGACTGAAACAACAGAGAATGTGCTCTGGATTATCTCAGACTGAGTGACACTTGACTGTAGAGCAGTAGATAAACAGCAGGTCTTTCCCAGGTTTTGGTACATGGAAAGAGATGTAGTAGCTGCTATAAACCCATAAGAGGAGATTTAACTAGTTTATTTACGTTACATGATCTCAAAATTTAAAAATATCATTTAACTCTGTAAAACGTCATAATCTGATGATGGCCTTTAAAAGGCTACAGGATAAACAATAGCTTCTAGAATAAACCGACCCATACCGTTTGAAGTCATCACTGATCATTGTGCGACATTGCGAAGAAACAGAAGTAAGTTCCGACAAATGCATGGTTTGCCAATTGTGCAGAAAGAGTGTGAGGGAGAAAGCACTGACAATGATTTGTGCAGTGACATTGAGTGATAGCGCAAGACAACCAAACTATCAAACAAGTGTAACAAAGAGCAATCCCTGATGCATGCAATCATTGACTCAGACTGAGTTGTTAAAGTGTTACATTGAAGTTTGAAGTGTTAATTTTGTAAACTCTGTGTTACTAGTTTGTATAATTATTGAATTGACAACACTTGCTCATGAACAATTGTGTAATCAGGAATAATTTTCCATCTTTAGAGAAAGGAGAATGTTGTGTTTTATCTCGCAGTCTACCTTTAATTGATATGCCCAGGAAATCAGCAGTATCATAGCAAGTGATCTAAGCACATAAAGGTTTCATGCTCCATCTATATTTCAACCACTTGAAGCATGGCACACTGCTGAAAATGTATTACTGTCTGTAACTGAACAGCCTAATAATGGCCCAGACTCAATGGTTGAAATGTTCCCAGTTCTCCAGGTCATCATGTTGACCATTATTCTCCAACACCACATTGCACACTTCATGGGCAGCAGCTACGTGCACTTTCCAACCACAGAGACTGGCATTGGCAAACCCACCAGCCTCACTGGTTCATCTCTGATGAGCTACGAAGACATTTTTCAGTGCCTCACTGCGTGCATTTTGGATTTCACCAATGCCATACATTGCAATACTGGTGCCACGCTCATTTGCATGCAGTGTCAGACACCCACCTTATGCAGCAGAAACAGGTGCATCTCCGGGCTGTTACTTGCCTTCTTAGCACTCACTCACTTTGAGCACCCTCAGAAACTCACAGGCCTCACATTTTGGTGTAGATAGAAAATCAGGCAGTTGGTCACGTTTGCAAGCACTGAACAGTCAAAGGACATGAATGTTGGAGTATGACACGGTGCAGTGTCAATGTTGAATCTACAGCATGTGCCAGAAAATTGTGTGACAAACACTCTGCACATCTTAAAGTCCAAGGTACGCGCTTTTTAGTTCAATCAAGGGGGACCATAATGTTGCACTTCTGCACATTCCTCCAGACTGTGGAAACTGCACTGATCTTCAGGCCCAGCTAGCAGCATCTAGTGCCATGGTCTCAACTGAATGAGCTTGGGAAAGAAGGCAAATATCTCTCCACAATCCACCAGGGCTTCCAGGTCCCTGAATGCAAACTTTCCTCTACCAGCCAGCTTCCTTGCAATTATACAACAACACATGAAGGACAATGACTGCCTTCCAGCATTTGAAAAGGTGCGCAGTGGCACTTAAATATGGTGCTCACGTTGTGAATGCTGTAAGGTCACAGCAAGTGTTTCCACTGCTGCTGCATGCAAGATTACATGAGAGTTGGTGCCTTGAAGCCTTCTTGAATGTTTAATGAGATGAGCAGCAGACAATTGTGCAAGTCAAATTTCCACAGCTCCCAGAGGTATGTCCTGCAAATAACTCCTTAAAATTGACACTAAACCAAAAATATGGAAAACTCCAACCCTATGTGTCTGTAAAGATAATATTTGTACGTAACGGTGACCTGCGATGTGTTCTGTGGGATTCTTCAATACCATGTGACCCACATCTTGCTTTTCCGTTCCAAGAGCTGTTGCTTCTTCAGGCACAAATACTCTGCTTCAAAGAGAGTGCATATCAGTCGTCATAAAACTCTTGGACATGGGAGCATTATAATCTTTTGGGCGTCTAATATAAATAAGTAAGTCGCCACGGTCCCAGAGAACCATAGGGCTGCTCTCTCATTTGAAAAAGACAACTGATAGTGAGTTTAAGCTGAGCGTTACCACCTCTCAGAAGAGGGGATATTTTGAGAAGGCAGGTCTTTCATAAACTGGAGTTGAACACGTGCTGTTGGCGTTACTCTGCATCGCAAAGTGTGGAAGGAAAGTATGGAAGGAAATTCTATCCATCGCCACTGGAGAGGCAATGGCCTACTGGTATTATCACTGGCCTGTTAATCCTGAGACTCAGGTAACATTCTCGGGACCTGGGTTTGAATCCCGCCATGGCAGATGGTGGAATTTGAAATCAAATAAAAAATCTGGAATTAAGAGCCTAATGATGACAACAAATCACAAAAACCCATCTGGTTCACTAATGTTCTTTAGGGAAGGAAGCTGCCATCCTTACCTAGTCTGGCCTACATGTGACTCTAGACCCACAGCAATGTGGTTGACTCTTAACTGCCCTCTGGGCAATTAGGGACAGGCAATAAATGCTGGCCTAGCCAGTGACACCCACATCATGTGAATGAATTTAAAAACCTCGGCCAACTGGGCTAACCAAGCCCAGGCTTGCGCATGGTGAGAGAAGATACGCATGGATGAAGCCCTCTATTTAGCTTCTATAGCAAGACCTGGAGCTGACGGTATAACTCAGGATGCTAATCAGATTATGCAGCCATCAGTCTAAGAAATGTATGGGAAATATTGTAACCAAACCCATGGGTGGGGATATTGACAGGGTCAAAAGCAGGACTGGTCTTATGCTCTGCCAGATTTTACTCTCCATTGCAGTCACCATTACATCATGTTGCGTTTTACCATTTGTAACAAAGCAAAGTTGTTGCCTGCCTTTGATAGAAAGAAAGGCATAAAATAATACATTTGCTCTCAAGTGGAGGTGACTGGGGTCTGCAATGAGCAGTTGGGGTGGGAGATTGGAATTTAATAAGTTACTTTGCAACTTACCAACAGCGCTGCCATCATTGCAGTGTCAAACTAAAGTCTGTCTCCCTCAATGGATCTCCAGCCATTTTACTCTGGAGTCAGGGTGAGACCTGATTATCTGCCTTGTTTGCAAATCTAGCTTTGCGGTGAATTTACAGTCAAATATCAACATGCCCATAAGCAGCTGGTTGGTGTTCGAAAATAAACAAAGGACATCTTGCATTCTCCACAAACAATACCTATGAGGGTTGAGGACGGATAGGGTGGCAGCCGGATCTGAATTCGTTTTGATTCCTGGCACAAGGGAGTTGGAGAATACTTTTTAACAGGGTATTCTCTCCCTAGAGGGAGTGGGGGAGGGGGGAGTAGGGTAAGCAAGAGGGACCAGTTAGTCTCTCCCATCCTCGTCATGTTCAGTGTATTAAAATGCTTTAATCGCCTGCAAATTGCATGAAAATAATATGGTTAGTTATCTGAGTGAATGAGTGCTCAATCTGCTGACATTCTTTGTTTGCAATTCTAATGCAGTGAAGAACTCAATTCTTCAAACTGTGTTAATACGTCAAGAACAATAATTGAACAGAAACACGTTGTCAGTTTAGGAACTGTTCATATACTGATGTCATTAATAACTATAAACTGCTGCATTGTACTTGATGTAATAAACAAGGAAGAATTTCTTTTCAATGTCCCCATTACTTAAACTACCAATGTTTTTTTCATCTTGAACTTTGTTAGAAGAGGCCTGGTGTCAGGCTCTGTTAAAATCTGTTTTGTAGACCTTACCTTTGAGCCAAATCATGATAAAATGTCGACATGGTTTACAGATCTTTCGCAGAGTTTGGTCTGAATTTAACCCACCCTTTGAGGAAAGGCTGGCGATGAGAAACTTGGCAAACTGGTGCCACAGGATAATCCAAAGAGATGGGATGCGGACAACATCTTTCCAGCGCTCGATCAACTGTACCTACATCCCTTGAGTGAAAGGTGTGAGTGTGGCCGGTGCCAATCGAGTGTGCCCGAGATTTAGTGCCCGTTGTCCAATGAAGTGATCTGATGGAGTGCGCAGCATGTTGAACCCGGCATAACCTCATTGGTTTCCATGTCAGGTTTTCCAAATGGCTACAGTTTGTTTTGAGAGTTTAGTAAGGTTGTAACTCATGGAGAGTTGGACAGTTAATGAGGCTTTTAGCAACAATAATAATTGTCCAAACTGAATGTGCCGCTCCCAGGCTAGAATCTCATGCTACCTGCATGAGCAATGCAAGAAATTTGCTATGAAATGTTCTCAAGGTGACCATCTGCCATGCATCCCACCATAGCCCACATCACTCAGAACCTGGTGAAATTTACCTTTTTAGTTTGAAGTCTCATCAACCCATTAAATCATATTTATTTTATATTGATTTGGATTTGTGTTTAAATAAAGTTTTCAAAAAGTGAAAATGCAGTTGATAATTTCTTTATTTGGGTGTCATTGTGCAAATTTGGGTTATTTTGATTTATAGTTTCCCTGCGGGGATTGTATCATTGGTTTGACCAAATGGAATATTCTGCTTTTAATCCCACATTACCACAATGAATAAGTAATTGTTTATGGTTTTTAAACTTTTACTTCATGTCATTTATCCATCAAAAACATCCATTAATGTACAGCACAAGTGTCCCCAGTAAATTACACATTATGGATTCTGAAGCCTATTTAGAAAGAGACCATTATGATGATAACATAAATAAAAAGTGCACAAAGGATGTTGTGCCCATAAGGCCAGGTACTTGCTTTGAGCTCCTTTGGGGCAAAATACTACAGCTAGGTGCAATGCCTTAATCAGAACATGTATACCTGAAGTCCAATCGAAATTGGTCCCCAAGCTTCATTTCAGTAAAATCTGTGAGATGTGAATGCTGGCTGTACATATCCAGGCAGTTCACTGGCAAAGCAGAGAAAATGCAAAGGTATTGCAATGTCAGTTGTAGGCCCTCAGGTAGGCATAAAGTGAGAGGAGGGGGCTTTTCAGAAGGATGGAAAAGATCAAGAGTTGGCCTGCAGAATTGCTTTGAAGGCAGAAGCTGCAGAAAAGCAAAACAGAACCTGACGTAGGGCTGCAACAAACTGTCAGTTCATTCCCGGCCAATTTCAGAGAGAGGCTGTAAGATGGGTATTTGGGCTCAAGTAGCATATTTAAGGGCCCTAAAACCTGGGTTGAGGGTATAGATATCTGTCGAATGCTCAAATTGCACACATATCTTTCTGTAATATACATAAGTATAAATGTGTGGTGCTAGTTTTCCTCCCTCTGGGCCAGGAGACCTGGTTTCAAGTGACACCTGCTTCATAAGTGTCTAATAATATCTCTGAACAGTTTGAGAAAATAATTATAATAACATGCTTCTTGATCGGTAGTACACATTGACATCTTCCTGAAATGTAAATGATGCATCCTTCTTTAATATGTAGCTGATTTTCTGCATTTAGGGTGGATACAAGTCTCTGTAATTGTTTCATAGAGACACTGTTTCATAGACACATTTTCGCTATAATATAAATAACTTGTGTAATGTTTCTGACATTGCTCAGATGCGGGAGATGGAGTGCCCGGAAATCGGATGCAGCAAAGCTCAATCTTATTCTCCTTGAAAAGAGTGTCCTCTAAACACCACAGATAGGACCTTTCCCTCAATGCGAGAAATGTTGATGCCTCTGCTGAGGCATTCTATGTGATGCTGTTTCCCCCTAGTGACCATATCTCTGCAACATCCACTCTGCGCATTGGAATAACAATCAGCTCGAGTTTAAAAGCACTGTAAACGCAACTGGATGAGCTATCTGATAATTGAGTTGTTCCTGATTAATATACTGGGGAAGGCTTTCTTTCATACTTTAGGGATAAATAATCACAGGCGATGTTCAAGCAAGAAAACTATGTAGGAGAAATCACAGGTCTGAGACTGGTTGATTTTCCATTGAAAATCCGACCTATTTTAACAAGCCCTTTCCTAATCACTAATGCACGAAGGTTAAATATTAAGTAAAGGACTTGTTAAAATTGTCGATTTAGAATCAATACTTGTCATACCAGTGATAAAGTGATAATTAGAGTTGTTTGATGAGGAGACTCTTCCTTTGAGCTTTCAGGATTAGGATGCAGAAGGGGTTTTCCAGGAAGTTGCCTGGATTGGAGTGCATTAGCTATAAGGCAAGATTGGGCAGAATTAGATTTGCTACTGTGTCAGAGGCTGAGGGATGATCTGATAGAAGTATGTAAAATTACATGAGGCATGGATAGGGTGGGTAGTCAGAGTCTAAGGTAGGTATCTGGAATGTGCTGCCAGGTGAAAGCAGGAGCGATAGCAATGTTTAAGAGGAATTTAGACAGACACTTGAACAGGCAGGGAATAGAGGGATATGAATGATAAGTGGGTAGGTGGGATTAGTTTACAGTGGCATCATTGTTGGCACTGACAGGGTGGGCCGAAGGGCCTGTTCCTGTGCTGTACTGTTCTATGTTCATTACCAATGGATTAGCAGCGCCTTTAGTATGATGCGGAGTATGATTGGCTGCATGGAAAGGAAAAGAATATCTAAAGAAGTGACCACGAGCAAATGGTAGGAGCCCTTCAGTCTCCTGAAAGAGAAAAGAGGGGAAGGAGAGAAACCCAGGGAAGAATTTTACCAGAAATCGGCTAAGTGCCAATTTTGTTGAATTTCAGGGAGGTTTTCTTGCCATGAATTCTATCACGTTTTTTCAACCTATTTGCTGCAATTTACCTCATGAGCTATTCACCATGCCTCACCACCACTCATTCCAATGTCCCTCATGTCAGGACTCTGAAGTCCTGATCCGTCCTGATGAAGGGTCTCGACCGAGAACCTCAACTCTCCTGCTCCTCTGATGCTGCTTGACCTGCTGTGTTCCTCCAGCTCCACACTGTATTGACTCTGACTCCAGCATCTGCAGTTCTTGCTATCTCCATTTCTCAGGGCAAATGGGTGGTAAACCTAACACTTTATTGCAAATGCAAGTGCACAATCATAAGTGTATTAGAGTCATAGAGCTGTATGGGATGGAAACAGACTCTTCAGTCCAACTTGTCCATGCCAACAAGACATCCTATATAAATCTACTCCTATCTGCCAGCATTTGGCCCATATCCCTCTAAACCCTTCCTATTCATATACCCTTCGAGGTGCCTTTTAAATGGTGTAATTGTACCAGCCTCCACCACTTCCTTTGGCAGCTCATTCCATACATGCACCGTCCTGTGTGTGAAAATGTTGTCCCTTAGGTCCCTTTTAAATCTATCCCCTCCCACCTTAAACTTGTGCCGTCTAGTTTTGAACTCCTCCACCCTGGGGAAAAGACCTTATCTATTTACCCTATCCACACCCCTTATGTTTATATAAACCTCTCACCCCTCAGCCTCCAATGCTCCAGGGAAAATAGCACCAGCCTATTAAGAACCAAGCTACACCTTTTCTTAGTCTCATCCCATCTTACGTCCCTGTATGAAACAGTGCTATCTTTCGCAAATGCCAACAATTTTCTCACTGGGGTCACCACATACTGGAAATTCTTTGAACAGTTGAAAACACTTACTTTTATTCAGCCATGGCAGGAGAGTACAATAAACAAACAAACAGAAGCTGCATTTACCTCTAGGAACTTTCCTTGTAAGCACTAACACATTTTCAGTCACTGAATGATCGCTGCAACCAGCTGATTTCTACCGGAATTGGGTTTTAATTAAGTCTTGTTATGCTTGGGGACCACTGCTCTGTCATGTTGATGGAGATGTTCCCTTGCTCGATGTCTTCATCTGCTTCCTTAGAAGTCAGCTCCTACTCTCCCATCTATTCAAAGGCCATCACATCTTATTACCTGCTCGAGTTGTGCAGAGCATGGCTGGGATGATGTAACGCATTCCGTCTGAAGGGTACTTCAAGGCCTCTCCCAGACAGATCCAAGCATTGCAGCCTTATCTTCAGCTGGACTATTATCAGCTCCACCACGGCCCTGGTCAAGGAATGTGCAGGATTGTCTCTATGCTTGGCTTCAGTCACAGATTGCATAGCAAAGTCATCAGCCGTGGTCACAGACTCTCCCAGTAACCATCCTTGTAAGGCATTCTCCCACTTAAAACAACTCAGGACTATAAGAATCTTCAAGGATATAGGCATCGTAGCACCTGGTGCAGACTTCTAAGATGTGTTACCAATGATCGCAGATCTCTGGCACATTGAGGGATTGGAACTGTTTCCTTATGAAGGAGTCAGTGCATTATAATATAGCCAGGTCAACGCAATGTTTGTACAGTCTATAGGGCCTTCACATATGGGGGAAGACAGGCGATATGGCCAAAGCTAGGCTGCAGCACTGACCTCTTCACAGGGAAATGAAAATGAAGCGTTGTGATCTGCTACAAATTTAGTGGCAACATTGAAAGTTTGGTAGGTTAAGGGTTGTGAGATGCCACAAGCACCCAGTGCCATAAACATTTAGCGCAGCTGTCACCTTTGTGCTCATTGGAAGAGGATGCTCCCCTATCCCTCAGGTCCCAGCCCTCCTCCAGCAACTAGCGTAGCTCTGTGACGGTGTCCCAGGACATCCACAGCCGGCAAGGTTACCCTGCCTCATTAATCCAGAGGAAATGGCATTGCAGATGGTAGACTCTGGGCTTCCTGTACCCCTTCCACATCTTGAGGGGCCCTTCAAATGTGTCGTCTTCATGTGGAGGCTGTTCAGCATCTGCTGGATGTTGCTGCTGGTCCTGGGCTTGCTGGTGCGTTTGTTCCTCCTCCATTACTCTGCAACTTCACTACATCACAGCTACATTGATGAGAACTCCTGCTGTGGCTGGATCATCATTACACTTGCAACAAAGCTGTGTGGACAATGTGAGAAAAGAATAGGTCCTTACTAATGTAAGCAGTCATTACACAATATATGGTTTAATACAGTCCGCCATATAATGGGGTTTCAATGGAGGGCATTGGAATGCCTCTACATCAATCATTGAAATAGGAGACCTTATTCCAATGAATGCAACAGTAGCCATGTCTTGCTAATACAATGGAAGCTTGTAATTACTGCATAATTGCAGATAACCTGTCTATCTATCCTCATTCCCATGTCACTCAGGAATGGCAGTATGTTGATGAATATTCACCATTCAAGGTGAGAGGGAATCAGTTCCTGATTTGTGCTTTTATGACCAACAGTCACCACTCTTAAGGTCACCAGTGGATTACTTTTGCTTCACAGAGATGACTATCTTCAATCTGCAATGACCAATGGTCAAGATTGTCTATGACCACAATTTGCATCCCACACAATTGGACACGGCATGCCATTCACATTCAGTGTATAATGATTACAGATGTCTTCAACCTGTGCTGAGAAAGTACCTGATAAATGTAATTGTCCCTTGTAGGGTATCACACCACTCAGTAGTAGAGCCAATGTGCTCCTACAGAAAATAAACACTATCTCCTCCCACTCGAGATATAGTCGTTGCCATTTTTCAATTCTCAGAACACATTTACAACTCACATGAGAATGGAAGACAGCACAGGTCGTGCCTGACACAAGTTCAACCTGGTAAAAAAGGGCTCACCCTCAAACTTCCAAGTGCCTTTCTTCCTTACAGTCCCTGTTGAACCATCAGTCCTCAGCTGTCACACATTCCCATGCACCTTACTGAATAACTACTTCAACTCCCAATGTTACGTCCCCCCATCCAAGATCCTGCCCTACAGCTTTGTCATGGCAACCATCGTACTGCACTGTTCTCCCCTTGAGTGGTTGTTGATAAAACCTCTCCTTTGATGCACTATCCAGTGTTTCTCATTAATTCTCTATCTGGGTGCAGGTCCCTCCAAGGTCCAGAGCTGGAAGTCCATGCTGCGATTAGTTTGGTAACACTGATCACTGTGCAATGGAACCCTGGAGTGGCTTTACCCACACGCAGCTTAAGGGGAACGTTGGTGCTATTATCTCCCCCCACCATTTATATAAGTTGAGCTTTTCTCCTTCAGAATTATTGTCCCTTCACCCTCCCAGCATGTTGCCTCCAACCCTCAGAATTGACTTTTCCCAATTTCCCTCGCCAGCAGTGTCCCCTGATAATCCCCTGGAGTTTCACTGAGCTGACCCAGTACTGTCCGAGGGCCACTTACCCTGACTGACTTGAATGGTCAGCCTGACTGGTGAGTGACCAGGACCCTGACTGACATTGCACCCTGCAACTGTCTTACTGAAACTCCACAGGTAGGCTGCACTGAACCTGTAGGACTGTCCATAGCTCACTCCCTGGCCTGTCGTTATGCAGACCAACCGGCTCTGAATGCCTCAAACAGCCAATTGATGTGTCCTAGCCCCATTTCTACCTCTTCCCTCACTGCCCGTACCCCAATTTCGCCAACCCCCACATATTACTACTCGTATAATCTCCCTACCTCCTTTTGCACACACCAGCCTCTCCTTCCCATTGACCTTCTTCTTCTTCTCCTGCCCCTCCCAATCGGTTCTGTCTTCCTTCCCGTCTCCGTAATCACCCGAAGTTAAACGCAGTTGACGACCAAAGAGATTTAGGGGTTCAGATGCATAGATCTTTAAAATGCAGAAAGTAATCAAGAAAGTGAATGGAATGCTGGCCGTTATATCTAGGAGACTAGAGTACAAGGATGCAGAAGTTATGCTGCAGGTGTATATAACTCAGATTTGACCCCAGTTGGAGTACTGTAAGCAGAGATGACAGCACATTTTAGGGAGGATATATTGGCCTTGGAGTGAATATAACATAGATTTACATGGATGATACCTGGACTTCAGGGTGTTAAGTTATGAGGAGATATTATGCAAATACAGCCTGTCTTCTCTAGAATTTAAAAGGTCATGGGATGGTCTGATTGAAGTCTTCATGATAGTGACAGGGTAGATAAAGATAAACTATTCTTGGAGATTCTAAAAATGGGGGGCAATAGTTTAAGAATTAAGGTTATAAATGTTTCTCTTCTATAAACGGCAGTTGAGGCTAGGTGCTGTTTTAGATGTGAGATAAATAATTTTTTGTTAAAGCAAAGGCATTGAGGAATATAGGCCAAAGGCAGGTGTAGATACTTTTTAGTCAACCTGTTCAGACATGTTATGATGTATCTCTGGAACAGATGGGATCAGAACCTGGGCCTTCTAGCTCAGAAGTAGGGACATGACCAATGAAACACATGACCCTGTGGGGTTAGGCCACAGATTAGCAATGATCTTGTTAAAGGATGGAACAGGATCAAGGGGCTGAATAGCCTACTCATGTTCCTGCGTTCCTATGTTCCACCACTCAAGCCAAACCAGAATATTGTCCACTTCTTTTTGTATTTGAAAATGGACTGCTTCAATATATGAGAAATTGTAAATGGTGCGAAACATTGTACAACTATCAGTGAATATTCCCACTTATGACCTTATAATAAAAGGAAGATCAGTGATAAGGCAGTTGAGATAGTTGGGCCTAGGATACTACCCCGGGAAATTCCTGCCGAGATATCTCGGAGGTGAGATGACTGACCTCCAACAACCACTCAGTCACTTAACTTCATTGCTCAGACCATTGAGTACAGGAATTGGGATGTCATGTTGAGACTGTACAGGACATTGGTGAGGACACTTCTGGAGTACTGTGTACCAGTTCTAGTCATCCTGCTACAGGAAGGATATTATTAAATTGGACGGGTTCAGAAAAGATTTATCGGGATGTTGCTGGGACTGGAGGGTTGAGTTTAAGGAGAGGCTGGATAGACTGGGACTTTTTTCACTGGAACATAGGAGGTTGAGGGGTGACCTTATAGAGGTTTATCAAATCATGAGGGGCATTGATAAGTTGAATCATAGAATCCCTACAGTGTGGAAACAGGCCATTCAGCCTAACAAGTCCACACCGCCCTCCGAAGAGCATCTCACCCGGACCCATTCCCCTAATTTCCCATGTCTAACCCACCTAACCTAAACACCCCCGGGCACTATGGACAATTTAGCATGACCCATCCACCTAGCCTGCACATCTTTGGACTGTGGGAGGAAACCGGAGCACCCAGAGGAAACCCAGACATGGGCAGAATGTGCAAACTCCACACAGACAGTTGCCAGAGGCTGGAATCGAACTCACGTCCCTGGCACTGTGAGGCAGCAGTACTGACCACTGAGCCACCATGCCACCCCAATGTAAATATGGGGACATCCATTTTGGTAGGAACAACAGCAAAATGGACTATTATTTAAATGGCGGAAAATTGCAGCATGTTGCTGTGCAGAGGGACCTGGGTGTCCTTGTGCATGAATCACAAAATTTTGGTTTTCAGGTATCGCAGGTAATTAAGAAGGCAAATGGAATATTGTTCTTCATTGCTGGAGGGATGGAGTTTAAAAATAGGGAGGTTATGCTGCACCTGTATAAGGTGTTGGTGAGGCCACATCTGGAGTATTGGTCTCCTTACTTGAGAAAGGATGGACTGGCACTGGAGGGATGAAGAGGAGGTACACTAGGTTGATTTTAGAGTTGAGAGGATGCCCTGGGATGGGGAAGTTCAAAACTAGGGGGCATATTTGTAAAATGAGAGGAGAAAGATTTAAAAGGGACCTGAGGGGCAACTTTTTCACACAGAGAGTGGCTTGTATGTGGAATGAACTGCCAGAGGAAGTGGTAAGTACAGATACAGTTACAACATTTAAAAGTCACTTGGACAGGCACACGAATAGGAAAGGTTTAGAGGAATATGGGCCAAAAACATTACATCTTGATCATGTCCCGTGCACTTAAATGCAAAATTTTAATACATAGTCAAAAAAGCAGAGATCTTAGAAGCCACTGGAAACTGTCTTCCATTTACAAAATTATCTGTCGACAATTAAGTTTTGTTCTTTGCCACTGAGCTAATCTTGTGTCCAGCTTGCTACATTCCCCTAGATCTATGGGCTTTTATTTAACTAGTTTAAGACCTTGGCAAATGCCTTGCTAAAACTAATGTAGACCACATCAACCACATTCACTATCCTCCTGGTTACATCTTCCAAAATGTTACTTGTGACTTATCTGGAACGTAAATGCAAGTCTTTCTTTTTCTGATATCCAAAGTGTTCTAATAAATATTCCATTATTTTCTTTTAACTTTCACTTCTTCCTATACTATAGTTTTGTTTAGTATTAAACTTAATTTTCCTACTTCCAAACTCTTGTACTCGGCTGGCATTGAGCAGAATGCCCTTTGAAAGCTTCAAATAACTTCTCAACACCGCACAAAAGTGTTCAGTGTTTCAGTTCAGCATTGTCTGTGATGTGGTCTCCCCCTGGTGTGGAGACAGATCATTGCTATCGGTTCTCATGCAGCATTTTTGGACTGAAAAGCATTGAAAACACAGTCTCAATCATGCTGCAATAAAAAGGAGGACTATTCTGATGTAACTTGCATTGCTAACTCAGCCTAGTTTCATGTTTTTCAATGACAGAAGCAACAAAGGATCTCAGCGCATTGGGAAAAGATTAATTGATTGGTCAAGAAGGAGTGTTTTAAGTTAAGTAGTTACGATTGTGAGTCTCAGTTTGAAAGATTGAACTGCTTATTAGATGGGAGCAGACACTACCTTTGAACCAGACTGTGATGTCTCCAAATGTGTCCTTTTTATTTGCAAAAGGCACAGGCACAGACCAATTGCATCACCTCCTTAAGCAGTTAATGTAGAAACTGGCTGATTTTTACACCACTGAAAATGTCAGAGCAACTGAGAAATAAATACTTCACAGTCACTGCTGTTGTGATGTGAACCTAGAAAAGAAAAAATGGTGGATACACAGCAAACAGTCCACTTAGGTCAGGGATCTTCATTTGTTACACCTTTTCTGATGGATGTGAAGGCCAGTCCCTGAGACGCAAGTTGTACCACAAGCACCTTACAAGCTGTCACTTGTCATTGTGGGCTCTTGCTTTTCGAGTTGTTGCTTATTACCAAAAACGCAATAGTCACTAATCATGTTGTGTTAGCCTTTTTGTCAGTTAGTGGCGCAAGAGTCAATGTTTAGAGGCATGATGTCATGCCCGCCAACATCCTTGAAGCAGGGCCTTGGGCATCCCGCAAATTGTCTGCCTCTGACCATCTCACTGAGCAGAAGCTTCTTGAGTATGCTTCAGTTTGATTAGTGCCAACACACTTGGGAACTGTGTCTTTGCAAGGACCGCCACATGCATCATTTAGTACTGTCAGGATGTACTCGCAATGCACAGTAGTTAGGATCACATGAATTATTCCTCCATCAAACAAGAAACAGATGTTTGAATGTGAGTAGATCTGTGTGACCCTCAAAACCTGCTAAAAATATACACTGTCTCCCAAGAAATATCAAATACTCCAATAGAGGAGTGGCCCGTCTGAAGTCTATACTCTTATGAGTTCATATTTCCCTTTTCTTCTCCTGGCCTGTCTACGTCTTTCTGTCCTGTCACCTCCCATCCCTGTCATCCAGTCAAGACATCTGTTGTTTCTCGTTTCGTGGGTATTTTTCTTAATCCTGATGCCCAACACATTGCTGTCACTCTGTCATCCACTTCACCTGCTGTCAAATGTTTGCATGTGTCCACATTTATTCTCAATGCCTCCACTTAATTCTTTGAAGGACTCATGACTGCCTCCTTAGAAGCCACAAACCCCAGCTATGCCATGCTTGTTGTTTGCTGATTGTCCCGATAAGTCTACCCACTAAGATCTAACCAATTTCCCTCGCCGCTTGCCATACGTCACCCACCACTTTCCCATTGGAAATTGCCACCTTTCTCTAAATTACAATGCAGAAAATAAATATCAAGTCCTTGCTATCCGTAACCTTATTGTGAATTGTAATTGCTGTACCATTCCATTTCTGCCTGTGATATCTTCTGTCCTCGCCTTCACCTATTCCAACCCTTGACACCACTAACCTGACAAACCCTCTGCTCTGCCTACTTGCTTGCTCAGAATGCCTCCTTACCTATGCCAACATTAATAGCTGTGCCACCCACTTTCATTTCCTATAATATGAGCATCTCTCTCATTCTATGAGGAAGACGGCCCACAGTGGGGCAAAGTGTCAAGAAGGATGGTGTGCTGCCCATTATTCAGCTCCTTAAACCCCACAGTGGATGTGGGTACGCTTCCAATGTTTAAAAGACATTTGGGTAAGTCCATGAACAAGAAATGTTTCGTGGGATATGGGGCAAGCGCAGGCAGGTGGGACTAGTTTAGTTTGGGATTATGGTCAGCATGAACTGGTTGGGCTGAAGGGTCTGGTTCCACGCTGTATGACTCTGTGACTCTATGAGGAGAGGAAGCTGACTCGGACCACCCTGAGCAGGGCCTGGACTGATCTAAGAGGTTTTTCTAGACTTAATGAGACCATTGAGCTAAGGCTATCTCCCTTGACTTGATTGAGGTCAGCTGACAACTGCGACAAACTTCCTGGCTTTATGTCTGCGCTAAAAGGCATGGAAAGACAGCAAAGATATGAGTCAGGTATCTTGAGGGGGCAAACCACAACAAGGCAAAACAAGGCAAGGTAATGCAAGGTGGGATGCCTGTAACGTCCAGGTAGACTGGAGTGAGTAAACGGTATGGCAGCCTGGAGATGCAGCTTGGTCCAGCCCATGAGCCGGGTGCATTTCTCTGAGCACACAGTGCCCTCGCTGCAGCATTACAATGAGAGTTGCTGGTGTGGCCCGAGGTATAGCACTGAAGTGTAGTATTGTCCCTCACATGGACCAAAGTCATGCCATGCAGCTTCATAGAGGCTGGCACATGTTGGATGCCAGCGCCTGTGGATGTGGGCCATGGGTGTGTGGCCAGTGTCCGTACAGTGTTCCCTGTGATACTGGTGCCCAGCTTCCAACATGGAGATCGTTTGGAGCAAGCGGTGAGCTGAATTCTCCAGGTGCTTGCACTGGCTTTCCTTGTCCAGTTTCCTGATGTCTAGTTTGTTGGACGAGTTTGGCAAAATGGCAGGCTGTATGTGAATGAGTTGCTATCAAAATGTTTAACAAATAGCAAGGGCTGTCAGTTAGCAACTCACTGCTGCCTGGTGAAAATCTTGCCTCCCCTCTTGTGAAAAGCATAAAAGATGAAGCAAGTTGCTCCCTGCGTTAAGATGGGCCTCACTGCACTTGCTGGCTGATCCTGTCACACAACTTGCCATTGTTCAGTTCCCTATAAGATTCTGCCTATGCCTTTGTCTTTTATTGAAGCTTCCGATCAATGCTTTGCTGTGCCACTGACATCCACCCGCGTATATAGCCATAAAACACATCTTAGCAAGAAATGTACTCCTTTAACATCTTCCTACCTAGTTCAACTGCTTTCAGCTTCCCCTCATTGTCTCTGCAGCCCCACCAGTCCCTACGCCCCACACTGACTGAGATATTCTTCTCATTCCATCTCTTGAGCTTCTCCTCCTTCATAATGATTTCCATTATCCATCTGTTCCTCTTGTCTGCCTTCTGAAACCACTGCCTCGTCTCCTGCTGAAACTTCTCTCTGCACATAAACCATCCATGCTCTTGAGCAGTCCCTATATCACGATATCTCCTGTGGCTTCTCTCCTCCCATTGATTCAATCACCAGAAAGGGCATTCTTACTATCACCATCCATACGCCTCCTGCCCCAATCCATGACACTTCCTTCTGTATTCAGCTCAGGCCATCTCCAGCTACACTTTCAAGCTCTCAACTTCCCAAACTTAAGCATTCCATCATCATGATATTTCTGAAGTGTGTACTTGCTGAGGAAGGGTCACTGGACCTGAAACATTAACTCTGCTTTCTCACCACAAATGCTCCAGACCTGCTGAGTTTCTCCAGCTATTTTTGTTTTTGTTTAAGTCAGAAGCTCAACTTGTCTAGAAACAAATCAGGAACTCTGATCTTCACTCACAGCCTGCTTACTTCTTGTTCTCAGTTCATCACAGATTAGACCCTGGTTTCCATGCTTTTGGCTGCTGGTGATCATACTTTTGACGGCGAACTATGGCTTCACGCTTGATGATGACAGCACAATTTGACAAAGCCTTTTTGGAAACAATCTGTAGCTAATTAAGCACAGATTCTGTATAGTATTGTGTGCTATTGTTATAGTTTCAGCACATTTAGTGGTTTACCACTCTGTAGGATAGTGAAGTGAAAGAGAGAGAGAGAAATCAATTCAGTCAAGGTAAGTAGGCATCAATGTGGCTCAGTTGTTAGCACTGCTGCCTCACAGCGTCTTGTGTTCGATTCCACTCTCGGGCAACTGTCTGTGCGGACTTTGCACATTCTCCCCCATGCTAAATAGCTTGTAGTGACTAGGGATTGTAGGCAAGTGGATTAGCTATTGGAAATGTAGGGATATGGTGTGGGGATGGGTCTGGGTGGGATGCTGTTGGGAAGCTCCGTGTGGAACCAATGGGCCAAATAGCCTGGTTTCACACTGTAAGGATTCAAGGTTTCAACAGAATAGAAAGGTGTTAATGTTACATCAAAATTTAAAAGGAGAGAAAATGAGTGAGGAATTTTGAAGAACAAAATCGTCTTGGAATTAGGATGAATTTAATAAAGAAACTGAAACAAATGTATGCATGTACAAAACTGAATGGAAAATGCCACTATCTTCAATCTTTCCCACTTCCTGTATGTGTCCTTATGCTATCAGATTAAATTCCCCGGCCTAGTTAAAACTTTTTCCTTTAACCACATGTGACAAGAGCTCTCCTACGACTGACAATGACTCATAACTGGGAGTGTGGCATTTTGTTCGCAATGTTTCCAGTCCTGTGCTGTGAATGGATTCTCGATTGAGATGTTAAATGTCTTCCTTCACTTCAAATGCCAGAAGTCTGAAACGAGCACATCAGTACCAGAAGATAGAAGAGGTTGAGTGCAGTTCTATTGTGGACATTACACCATAAGCTTAGCCAGTTGTTTTTCCTTTCTGATGTTGAAGTACCTGCCAGCATTTTATGTGTTTGCCAGAGAGAGCAGCTTTCACAAGATCCAGGGCACAAAAGGACGTAAAGTCCCATTTTGCTTCTCTGACCTAATTAAATATTTACTGTCTAAGTTGGTGTAGAGGTAAAAGAATTGTCCATTCATTCTCGATATAGCTACTGAGCATGTGAAAGGGGAGGTATATTATAGTGATATCAGATCACACGGAACGGGAGTCTGGGACTGTGGGGCTTCTGGTAAGATGTCCTGCTTTGGTCCAGTGGTCACTGGCGTCCCTGCTCCGGAACAGTGGTCACTGGGGTCCCTGCTCCAGGCCACTGGTTGCTGGCGTCTCTGCTCTAGGCCAGTTGTCTCTGGTGACCCCGCTCAGGACCAGTGGTCCCTGGAGTCCCTGCTCTGGGCCATTGGTGTCCCAGCTTTAGGCCGCTGAACTCCGACCCCGCTTTGAAGGCCAGGAGTCAGAGGCCGGGGCCACATGCCCGAGAATGAGAGAAGGGAGGACAGCGAGAAGATAAAAAGGATTTTAAAAAAAGCACACGTGGCGCACAGGAACTTAGCTGGAACGTCCTACTCCACCACCACTTCACCAGGAGGCTGCATTCCCTAACTGATTAAAAATCTATCTCAGCCTGGAATGCAGTTAATGATCCAACCTCTACAACCATCTTTCAAAAATAAATCCAAAGAGATCACAAGACTATGAAAGAAGAAATTCCTCCTCATCTCTGTCTTAAATGTGCACTCCTTATTTGAGATGCTGCTTTCTCATCGTAGACTCTCCCACAAGGGGAAACAACGTTTCCACAACTATCCTGTCAAATCTGCTAAGAATTTTGTGTTTCAAATAGTCTCCTCTTGCTCTTCTAAAGTGAAATGAATACAAGCCCAATTCACCGAATCTCTACTCATATGGCAGTCCCTCCATATCTGGAATCAGCCTAGTGAACATTCCCTGAACTGTCTCCAATGCCTGTATATTTTAAACATTGACTGTGCTGGAATAGGCTGGAATTTTGCAAATGCCATATTTTACCTAAATTGCCATCCATAGCATTGAAACCACAAATGCGAAGGCAGTTGACTTGCCTGCGCTGGCATTCAGAACAAATTTGCCTTAGCGTATTTTTCAGTGCTCTTGCAGCAGGAAACTTTCTTAAATGAGAAAAATTGTAAGGTGCACACACCCTTTAAAGTCTTTGAAGTGGTGTCATTGCTCTCACTTCAGTAGGCTGTTTAACTCCACTCTAACCTTTCAGTTGAAATGTTCAATTATCATTGGCACACTAACTCAGATTATAAAATTTGCACAAAATGTGTGGAATTGCAGTGAGTTTGATGGACCTTTTCACACTGAACTCTTCTAATCCCAAAGACCCCATCAATCAGAAAGTCACAGATTCTGAACAAAAGGTTACTCCAGTTCTGATGAATGTTCATTGGCCTGAAATGTCTTCAGTGACTTGTCTCGCTCCCTTTTGAATGGTTGCAACTAATTGACAATGTGCTGCAGGAAAACCTCAAAAAGGGAAAGTTTCTTGAGATTTTATCTAATACTATGCCTTCCCAGCTGATGTACTATCCCCTTCTTCACCTGAACTGAACCAATTCAAATAATCATCTACATCCAGACAGTTTAACCCCACATCATGTAAAATACTTCAGTTAAGAGTCTCTGAAGTCTATGCTTCTTTCACTTAAAAAGCTCCCGCTCTCTGAGACTGTGCAAATTGCTAATATTTTTTGACTATGTATTAATCTATGAAGTCTTCACTGACCTATTTCTAATGCCTCAGTATCTCCCATTATGTGAGGAAACTCGAACTGGATAGTATTCCAAATGGAGCGTAGTCTTGTATAGTGACAATTCACTGTTTTCTGTTGTATACAAGTTAATGCAGTATATATATCCTAGTACCCTTCTTGTTGTGACAATTTTCACTTCCACACCTGCCCCCTGCATCAATAATGTTGAATGGTTGCAACTAATTGACATGTGCTGCAAGAAAACTTCAAAAAGCTTTAGTGTTGAATACGCTGTAGTACTTAGGCCTTGTTCCATCTCGACAGATCCTCAAAACCCTGAAAGTAGAGCACAGTTTTACCTTTTGAAGTTAAAGTAAGACATCAAGCACATTGGATAACATCATAGCCACAGTGTCTGGGGTCATTAACTATATGAGATTGTACAAATTACTCAGGGAATTGTCTATAGTGTGAGGCTGGAAAAGCGCAGCAGGTCAGACTGACATTCGAGCAGCAGGTAAGTCAATGTTTCGGGCCTAAACCTGACTCCTGGCCTGCTGTGTTTTTCCAGCCTCACACCTATAGACTCTGGCTTCCAGCATCTGCAGTCTTTATTGTCTCCTTACTCAGGGAATTGCTTGGGGAACAAATTGGAGGTCCTTGCTCTGACAGGATTTGCTGGATTCAAAGGGTTTGCCTCCATATTTAAAGGTCATCTGGACACTGCTTCAGATACTGAAAACCAGGACGTGTTGGTTCTCTTACAACACAAGATGTGCCATCACAATGCTTCCATTGGCTCCCTGTTTTATTGAATGTGCCCCGCAGACGTTGCTCATTGAGGGTCACAAAAAGACAGGGCATCATCTTCCTGGAAAATTGAATCAAAAAGATTATGGCACCATATCTGTCCAGTCTGGCACATATAATGGTGTCATATCTGTCGTGCCTGGGCATAGTTACCCAGAATCTACGAAAGGGATGGTAAACAGTGCAGGAAGAAAACGATTAATTTTGTGCCCCCCACAAGTATGTGACACCATCTTGTCTCTGCTACCTCACGTTCACAGTGCCATCATTCTGTTTAATGCAGCCTCTCACAAAGCTTCATAGCCTGCAAATTTTGGCATAAGTCATACGATATCAGAGCAGAATTAGGCCATTGAGCCCACTGAGTCTGCTCTACCATTCAAACATAGCTGATATGTTTCTCAACCATATTCTCCTGCCTCTCCCCATAACCCTTGATCCCCTTAGCAATCAAGAACTTATACATCTCTGTCTTAACTACGCTCAGTGACTTGGCCTCCACAGTCCTCTGCAGCAATGAATCCCACAGGTTAACCACCCTCTGGATAAAGAAATTCCCCATCGTCTCAGTTCTAAAGAGTTGTCCCTTCACTCTGAGGCTGTGCCCTCAGGTACTAGTATCTCCTACGCGTGGAGACACCTTCTCCACGTTCATTCTATTCAGGCCTCCAACTATTCTGTAAGTTTCAATCAGATTCTCCCTTCATCCTTCTAAGCTCCATCAAGTACAGACCCAAAGTCCTCAACCATGACTCACATGAGAAGCCCTTCATTGCCAGAATCATTCATGTAAACCTCCTCTGGAATTCCTCCAATGCCATCACATCCTTCCTTAGATACAGGGTCCAAAGCTGTTCACAATATTCCCAAAATGGTCTGACCAGAGCCTTACATAGCCTTAGTGGTACACCTCTGCTCTCATATTCTTGCAATGACTGCTAATGTTGCTTTTACCTTCCTATGCCTTCATGTTGCTTCCTCAACATGATCTGTCCCTCCACCTTATCTTTGTGTCATCTGCAAATGTAGTGACAATTCCTTCATCCAGATTGTTAACGTATGATGTGATTAGTTGCGGTCCCAACAAGGATCCCTTCACTAGCCACCATTTGCCATCCTAAGAGAGGGTCCTTTATCCTTAGTATCTACCTTCTGCCAGGAGTCAGCCAATCCTGTATCCATGTCAGTATCTTGCCACTAACACCAAGGGCTGTTATCTTATTTAGCAGCCTCCTGTGCGGCACCTTCTCACAGGTCTTCTGGCTCTCCTTTGTCTGAATTGTTCATTACCTCCTCAAAGAATTCTAACACATTTATCTGGTATGACCTCCCCTTGATGAAACTATTGCTGACTCAGCCCCATTTCACTGTGCACTTCCAAGTATTCTGCAAGATCGTCCTTAATCATGGACTCTAAAATCTTAACAAAGACCGAGGTCAGGTTAACTGGCCCATAGCTTCCTGTGTTTGCCTCCCTGCCTTCTTAAACAGGGTGGTGTTACATCAGCAATTTTCCAGTCCTCTGTGACCCTCCCTGATTCCAGTGATTCCTGAAAAATCATTACCAATGCCTCTGCAATCTCCTTCAGAATGCTGGAGTGTAGTCTATCCGGTCTGGACTCATCCATCTTCAGACCACTCAGTTTTGCCAGCACCTTCTCCTTTGTGATGGTAATTACACTCACCTCTGTCCCCGACTCCCTTGAAGTTCACATATGCTGCTAGTATCTTCCACTGTGCAAATTAATGCAAAATACCCATGAAGTTCCTCCGCAATTTCTTTGTTCCCCATTACTACTACTCCAGTCTCATTTTCCAGCAGTCCAATGTCCACTCTTGCCTCTCTCTTACCTTTGAGATATCTAAAAAATGTCTCCTGCAATCTTCTTTTATATTAATAACGTCAGTAATCACATGTCACCAGGTTATAGGCCAACAGGTTTATTTGAAAGAGTAAGACTCCGAAAGCTTGTGTTTCCAAATAAACCTGTTGGACTATAACCTGGTGTTGTGTGATTTCTGACCTTGTCCACCCCAGTCCAACACCGGCACCTCCACATCACATATATTGATAGCTAGCTTATATTTCATCTTCTCTCCCCTTATTGCTTTTCTTAGTTATCCCAGGACAGAAACTACGAGTGGAGCCAGAAGAGGTAGGTGAGGTTCAAAGTGAAAACTTTGTATCGGTATTCACCAAAGAGAAGGAATTGGCAGAGGATGATCTCAGGGAAGGGAGTGTCAAGTTTCTAAGCCAAGTTGCTATCAAAAAGGAAGAGGTGTTGTGCATCTTAAAAAGTATTAAGGTAGATAAGTTCCTGGGTCCTCAGGTGATCTATCCTAGGATTTTGAGGAAGGCCAGAGAACAAATTTCTGGAGCATTGACGGACATGTTTGTATTCTCTTTGGCCGCAGGTGAGGTCCCAGAGGGCTGGAAAATAACTAATGTTGTCCCATTGTTTAAGAAGGTAAGAAGGATAATCCAGGAAATTATAGGTCTGTGAGCATTATGTCAGTGGTAGGGAAATTATTGGAAAAGATTCTCAAGGACAAGATTTATAAGCATCTAGAGGCAAATGGACTGATTAGTGATAAATGCATGGTTTTGTGCAGGGGAGGTTGCGCCTCATTAACTTGAACAAGACCTTTGAGGATGTGATGAAGATGATTGATGAAGAAAAAGAGTTTGAAGTTGTCTATGTGTACTTCAGTAAAGCCTTTGACAAGGTATCTCATGGCAGACTGGTACAAAAGGTAAAATCATTTGGTATCGGGGTGAGCTGGCAAGATGGATACAGAACCAGCTTAGTCATAGGAGACAGACGGTAATGGTGGACAGATGCTTTTCAGAATGGAATACTATGACTAGTGGTGTTCCACAGGGATCAGTGCTGGGACCTCGACTGTTTGTGATCTACATAAATCATTTGGAGGAAAACATAGCTGGTCTAATTAGTAAGTTGTGGACGATACAAAGATTGGTGGAGTTGCAGATAGCGGAGAGGCTTATCAGAGGATACAGCAGGATATGGATCATTTGGCAGTATGGGCAGAAAAATGGCAGATGGAGTTTAATCCAGACAAATGTGAAGTGATGCATTTTGGAAGGCCAAGTACAGACAGAAATTAAACAGTGAATGGCAGAACCCTTAGGAGTATTGATATGCAGAGGGATGTGGGTGTGCAGGTTCACAGATCACTGAAGGTGGCAGCGCAGGTAGATCAGGTAGTAAAAAAGGCTTATGGCATGCTTGCCTTCATTGGAAAAGGTATCAAGTATAAGAATTGACAAGTTATGCTGCAGCTTTATAGAACTTTAGTTAGGCCACACTTGGATTATTGCATACCAGAAGGATGTAGATGCTTTGGAGTGGGTACAGAAAACATTTACTAAGATGTTGCCTGGTGTGGGGGATTTTAGCTATGAAGAATAGTTAGATAGACTGGGTTTGTTTTCACCGAAACGCAGGAAGTTGAGGGGGCAACCTGATAGAAGATTAGAAGATTGTGAATGACATGGATAGAAAGGAAAGTGTGAGGCTTTTTTTCCCAGGGTGGAGGAGTCAATTACTAGGGGACACAGGTGGAAGATGCAAGGGGTGAAGTTTAAAAAAGATGCGGAAGGCAAGGTTTTCAGACAAACAGTGGTGAGTATCTGGAATGCATTGCCGGAGGAGGTGGTGGAAAAGACACAATAGCAGCATTCAAGAAGCACCTGAATGAATACATAGGAAGGTGAATGAATACAATGAATGTATAGGAAGGGAACAGAGGGACATGGATCCTGTAAGTGAAGACAGTTTTAATATGGAAGGGCAAACTGTGTTGACGCAGGCTAGGAGGGTCAAAGGGCCGGTTCCTGTGCTGTATTGTTCTTTGTTCTCTGCTCAGGAGTGTGAATGGTGGGAGTGCTCACAATATCACTAATGTTAATGTTGGTCTTGGGCAAGCTTTTCAAAGGCCCTGGGGCTTTCAATCAGCTAAGGATATCAGAGTCCCAGCTGAAAGAAAATCTCAGTATTTTGTTGCGTACATCAATCAAATGGAAAAACTAGTCCAGCGTTGTGGAATGTGTATTACAGCAAGCAGTAATTTTCCCCAAACTGTGCAAGTTTAAATACGACCTACCATTTTAATAGCTCCTCCCAGCTCAGCCATCCTGGCAGTGCTAAGAGGGCCTGTCTGCTTCGCTGAACCATTGCATTGTTTTTCTCTCTTTGACACTGTGCCTGGCATCTCTCATGTTCCTCCACTCTCCCCAACCCCCCCATCAATAAACTCCACAGATGTTTTGTCTCTCTCTCTTACATAACCTCCTCAGCCAACATATGCCCTCTTTGGCAGCCACTGTGGAATGGGTCCTCCTGCCTCAGATATACTCAGCCTGATCGGTCCAGACATCAAAACCTTAAAGAGCACTATGGTCTGTTCTACAATAACCCCAGTCAAAGCAGTAGCAATGTTCTATTTTCCCGTGGCATAAATCTGAAGATTCCTTGAAGCTTTTTTCAGCCATGTTTTGAGGGGGTATCGTCAGATAACTTGAGGGAACCGAACGTGACAACTTTTCTCAATGGTGAGAATCTCATTATAGGATTCCCAGCCAAATAACTATCACACTCATCATTGTTCTCACCACCTCAGGGAGGGGAAAATTGTGCCCATAGTGTATCCGTGCTAAATATTTGGCCTACTCAAGTGTATCACGCCATGTCTGTCAACGTTAAAAATTGTCAGCCAGACACCCTACTGTGTCCCATTTTTTACAAATCAGATTGCAATCCTTGCTTAATCTGCTTCTCCATTCAGATCGTTGATGAATACTGTGAAGGGGAGAGAATGGAAATGTTTCAGAGTCTGTTCTTAACTTTGGATATGCCATCGGAAGAAATTTGTCTGATGAGCATGGCCAGGAATTTGTCCTCTGGCCTATATTTGGGGAAATCTGTCAGTGCCGTTTGTGCTTCCACAGGCAGCCTACTCCTAGAGAAGAATCCATGTTGGTTAAGGCCAAGTTGGGATGGTGTGGTGGCTCAACATTTAGCACTACTGATTTATAATGCCAGGGATCTGGGTTCAATTCCACCCTTGGCCAACTGTCTGTGTGCAGTTTGCACATTCCACAGTGTAGGGATTCTGTGATTCTAAGTGTGGTGGGAGGGTAAAGAGGAAATGGATGGCTTGTTGGGTCCACAGAAAACTTCCCTTCTATTTGTTTTTCAAAACCACTTATCTTTAGTCCAAGGCCATAAGGGTGGCTGAAGAATCCTTAGCTGGAATTGGCTCAACACTGGTCATGCTCAACGCTAATCAGGTTTGTACATAAACATCTCAAAGTGCCAATGGAGATAGCTTAAAAAATGGACTCCATGGGTATAGCAATGAGATCACGTTTGGTTCGGATCAGAAGCAGGTCTTTCCACAGCTAAAGCCATACCTCTTCCCCCTTACTCGCGCTCAAAAAAGTTGGTGACTCCTATTCCTTTTTCTACTATTTTAAGGTCTAATTATTCTATAACGGCATAAAATGTCTGAAAATATTTCTGATACATGCCAAATATGCAGAAAGCCCCTTCTTCTGTTTCCATGCATCAACAAATTAGCCAACATAATAGAATCTGCTTAAACGCAAGGCGTATTTCCTGAGATCAGGAATGATTTAACCAACAACGGATATTTGATAAAGAATCATAGAACAATAGAGAAGGAGCTCATTCAGCCTGGCATTGTTGTGTCAATTTTTTTCAAAGGGCTAATGATTAATCTCACGCCATTGCTCTTTCCCTGCTATGCTGCCAATTTTTCCTATCAGCAATCATTATTTTGAGTAGAGGTGTCCAAGTTAGTTGGGGGAAGAAGTTAAACTTGGATGAGAAGCTCACCTGGAATTAGTAGCCACTGTTTAACTCAAGGGTGGGTAAAGGCGATGGGAAATAAAAGGAAAACTCAACTTGAGTTGACCCCTTCTCTTCAATGTGGTTGAAGTTCTCACATTTGGATATATAAGGGTAGCAGTTAGTCTGCGATCGGTGCTTCAAATTCAGCTCCGAAAAGCAAAAACTGAAAAAAGAACACCAAAAAAAAATAAATTTGCAGACAAACTTCAACCACCAACTGAAACCTTTCTGCTTGTTGAACTTACATGTTTCGTTTTATATTTCTGGGTGTGTGAGATTATACAATAACCTGCAGGACCCAAAGAATTAACGTCACGCATGTGTTGGATGGAAACTCCCCCTCACACCACATCCTCACGAAGAAATCTGGTTTGACTGCACACTGCAGGAAGCTACAATGCAAGAGTTCTTGAGGTGTGAAGGTTCCCATGCATAGTACACATATTTTTCAGTAATTAAAGAATTCTCTCAGCTCTGCATCATTTCCACTAAACCATATCAGCATTTGGAAATGCTATTTGTTGAAACATAAATCGTGAGGTCATAATATTTGTAATTAACCTATCTAGGTGAAGTGCAATGAAACATTTCATTAATATGCCAACTAAATGTGTACATATGAAAATGTAGAGTATGCCCACTTTGTATCAATTTAATTTAATATTAGGCTGGTGAATATAAATCATTTTTGCTTCTTTGAACTGTGACCCTAAATTTATGTTGTTTACAAACACGCACTGGATTCTTAGAACATTTTCCAGAATTATCTTGATTTCTTGTCCTTAAAAAGAACAAAAAAATGTTTTGAGCTGTACTTTTGTCTGTATTTCAGTCCCGAATGTTGTCAGTCATCAGCCTGGAAATCAATTTGAATTGTAAACAAAGTTTTTGACAACCCGATTCAGATGAATGCATTCTGAACTCCAACATTTTGAACTCAGGCTGATCTGGGATAATACAGCAAAGTGGTGGCTCATAATATCTGGTTCTGGCATCCGTTCAGTCACTGCGGGTTCAGAAGATTAAATTAAGAAGCAGTGCCGTTAGTTGTATGTAGTGGGTGTGGTGTGCAACCTTTCTGTGTAGGCCTGGCGTTTCCACTAGGCTGTGCTGGTTTTTCTCAGTGCAGTTCACTCTAAGTAAGCCAAACCAAGCACAAAATTGCAGTGTTCCAAGTGCCAATTGCCAATAAAAATTATCCCATATTTGGTCTATTGGGAAGGTTTTATGGAAAGAAACTTGCAGTCAGCTTGCTTAGAAAGTTACCACTTGGTCGGCTGATTGGCTCAAGGTGGGCTTTCTGCTACAGATAAGAAGCTGTTATGAGTAACTCCTGCCTCCTGGAGTTGTCGGCCAATCGGAACGTCTGCAGATCCTGGCAGAACCACAGTGGAGGCCATTGCTGCTAGTGGGATGTTACCATTCTCTCTTCTACCCACCCCTTCTCCAACCTACCCCCAACCAGAGATCACCAGATGGAGGATCAATGCAGACAAAACTAGGTTTTGTTCTGGGATTAGGTCCCTTGATCTTGCACAAATTAGTGCAGATTAAGCCCTTTTCACTGACAACCCAAAACCAAAGTGATGGTTGCAGCACACTGCAATGATTTACCACCAAGTACACATTTTACTGATGCTAAGGATGACAAGCTAGCTCTGGCTTTTGAAGAGTGTTGCTTTCCATTGTCCCATTAATACATTGCATAAGCAGAAACATGATGATTCACTTCTAGAGGTACGTTCAACAGTCAGGTTCAAGAGATCAGACCTGTTGGTGGCCACAATGTGAGAATTTAGAAATAGTGTGTAAAGTGCATTAAAAGCACCACTGAAGACCCATCAAGCTCGACGTTGGTCTGTCATGGTGAAGGGGAAGTCTGGAGCATGCTGCAGGCTCTTGAGGGTTGATGCGAGCTCTTTCGTTGTAACCAGAGCAGACAAGCCACACTGTGGAACTGTAGACAGAGAGATGGCGCGAAGACTCTACCTGAGCTCCCAGAGTTTTGGAGTGCTGACGTGGAAGCATTGTTGTCATTTTTGTAACATGAATCCATCTATCTCTCCGCATCGTCAATGCTTCCCTTCTTAAGGTTAAGCCTAATTAGCAGACAAAATTTCATTACATTCATTATGTGCTTCATTAGCGCCTTCAAATGATGCATTTAAAATTCTTGCATTTGCAACTGAGGTGTCTTAACCTACAAGATTTTGGATCAAGAACTGGGTAACACATTTGCAATCAACGCAGACATGATGGACTGAATGGCCTCCTTCTGCGCTATGAATCTTTCTCTATTTCTAAAAGCCATTATTGTCTTCACAACTATTTCTCTCTTTGGTCACACTTAGTACTTCTATCATTCACAGTCTCTATGGTAAGCTGGCTTCCTGCCTCACTCACAGCAAAAGTCCCCTTGCCAGGATACATTTTAATGCACTTCAATGCTGTTTGTAAGAGGGAGTTGACTAGCATAGAAGAAGGTCTTCCCACAAGATGAACATATGTTCACTTGGAACAGGCCTTGACTAACATAATAGGATAACACACGGTAGTTCTCCTTGGAGTTAGTTGAGCTGGAGAGTTGCCAGAGCTACTCCAAGTGGTACCTTCCACACTCCTTCTTGTACTACCTAATGCATTCAGCGACAAACTCAATAACTTCCAGAATACCTTGGCAAATTTGGAATAACCTAGTGTACGCCATTGAAGCCACATCCTAACTTTTATCATGAGTAATTTTGTATTTGTTGTTTCCATTTATTTTGAGATGATGTTATATTTTAAAAGGCACCAGTTCGATGCCAGTTAACAGCCGGAGATAGATAGAATTAACCATAGTTTATATATTAGTCTTATTAGGACAATCTTCATTAGAACACACTTCCATCAAATCCCAACATTCAGATCAAATTCAGTGTGTCTTTTAGTGACGGATTGAAGTGCTGGATCTAAATCACATCATCCTTTACTAATTATATTTAAATGAAGAAGAAAGTAATTGCATTTCTGCCACTAACAAATTATCTTTTATAGTAGAATCTCATAAAAAAGTAGGCTGTAATAAAGAATGATGTTTTAAATGTCTCTTTTTTTCTGTTATTAACTTGTTTGCAATCATTTTTCCCAAGCTTTGAAGTTCCTCATCCATGAACTGAAGCATTCGTCATTGTCAAGCAGTCTGCTCCTCAGTCCTTCTACAATTGATGATCCAGATTATATGCTAAAGAGACACAAGTTGATTTTCTGACCACCAGTGGTGACCATCTCCTGACTGAGATGATTAATCTGAAACTCGAAACAGTGACAGCATGTCTAATATTGATCTCTTTCTTTTTTTTCAGTAAAGGAAGGGTGAGTGGCAGAGTGGATTAACGATTGGAGATGATAGGTACTGCAGAAGCTGGAGAATCCGAGATAACAAGGTGTGGAGCTGGATGAACACAGCAGGCCAAGCAGCATCAGAGGAGCAGGAAAGCTTGACGTTTCGGGCCTAGACCCTTCATCAGAAAACGATTGTTTGCCTTTTCTTATTGCAAACTGGGTTCAAATCCCACCCAGGCTATACTGCTGAAGTACAGATAACTGAGTCATTGGTTGAAATCCGTCTGTTAGTGTGTTTTTGCCATTATGTCAGACCATATCTCCCTCTATCATCTATATCCATGTGAATTCTGGCACTCACCAAATACAAAATACACATAAGACAAAAATATTTCAAGTCTTGCTCTTTCAATAATTACCAAAACAACATATCTATAAATTAAGCTCTTATGGGCTCTTTAAATTAAGGGCTGTTTGATGATTGAGAGGATCTTTTTTGAGATACTCAGCTAAACCATTCATTAGTTTTCACAAAATAGGCCCAGGTGCAGTCAAATTGCTCACTGTCCTCTTTAGCATTGCCTCCGTTGTTACAAAAACCACATTGTCCTTGTAAACATCAATGCATGGCAAACAGGACTGGCTTACTTGCGTCAATACTATCTAACCTATTTCAAAAGCAAGGCTGTTGTGAACTAGGTCCCTAGAATGTTGCAGGGTGAGTGTATTCAAGTACTAAAATTATTTATGTGATCTACTTTACCTGCCCACACAGTGCAATTAACACAGTGACTGAATCCCTATTAGGTGAGAAAGCATATCACGAATGAAAGTTTTCAGTTCTACTTATTTAAACAAATCTTTTAGAAGCCAAATATTTTTCCAACCTCAGTGACGGTGAAGTTTCTAAAAATGATTCGGGACAAAATTAATAGTCACTTCAGTGAACGTGGGTGTACTAACAGAAGTCATCATGGATTTATTAAGAGAAAATTATACTGAACTTACTTTCGGGAATTATTAACAGGGAGGGTTAATCTGGACAATGTTGTCAAAGTTGTGTGCACAAGCATCCAAAAGGCTTTTAATTAAATGCTGCACAACAGATTTCTGAGTAAAGTTATAGCTCATAGAATAATAAAGAGGCAGTAGCAACATTGATATGAAATGGGGTGGAAAACAGAATGGTGGTGTTGCTTTTAGACTAGGGGGAAGTTTCCCAATAGTTGATGTTAGAATCTTCACTCTTTTTAACATGCTGTATGACCTAAACATTGGGCTTCAGGGCACAAGTATAAAATTTGCGCATGATATGAAACTTGGCAGTATTGCAAACTATGAAGACGATAGTGCAGAACTTCAACAGGATAACGGTTCAGTGGAACGGATGGATAAACTGCAATGCGTTTTCATACGAAGAAGTGTGAAGTGATTCATTTTGAAAGGAAGAACATGGAGAGACAATAAAAACCCTTCTAAAGATGTTGCAGAAATAAAGGGAGGTGGGTATATATGTTCATTCATCACTGAATATGGGTTGAAGAACAGCCGGCTGGGAGCATGGTTAATAACGAGTACAGCATTCCAGGCTTTATTCTTTGCGATGTTGATCACAATTGCACATATTTCAATAAGATGGCTCCTCAACTTTCCAAATTGTTCTTTAGAATTTAGAAAGTTAAGGGATGATTGAAGTCTTCAAGATATTAACAAGATAAGCCAGGGTAGAAAACAATAAAGTATTTACACTGATCGGGAATTCTAGATCTGGAGGCACAGTCTGAGAATTAGGGCCAAACCTTTCAGGAGAGATGTTAGGAAGCACTTTCACATGCAAAGGGTGATAGAGGTTTGGAACTCTCTTCCACAAATGGCAGTGGATGCTGGATCAGTAGTTGATCTTAAAGTCAAGAAAGATAAGTTTTTATTAAGTAATCATATTGAGGGATATGGGCCACGGATCAGGCATGATCTCATTGCATGATGGAACAGGATTGAGCGACTGAACTATATTAACCCTGTATAGAACACTGGTTCAGCCTCAACTAGATTATTGTGTTCTGTTCTGGGCATCACATTTTAGCAATGTTGTGAGGGATTTATAATGAATAAGGTAAAAATTCACAAAAATGTTTCAGTAACTAGGAATTTCTGTTAAGTAGATAGATTGGAGAGTTTGGGATTTTTCTCCTTGGAGAAGACAGAGTCAAGGGGAAGTTTAGTAAAAATGTACAAAATCATGCGGGCTCTGCACCGAATACATAGGCAGAAAGGATTCCCATTGGCGGAAGGATCAAGAACATGAGAAGTAAAACGATCAGCAAAAGAAGCAATGATGTCGTAAGGGAAAGTGTACTTACACAGTGAGTGATTGGGATCTGAAACATGTTGCCTGATAGTCCAGTGAAAGCAGGTTCAATCAAGGTATCCAAGAGAGAATTGAATTTTTAACCAGAAAAGGAAGACTGCACAGGGCTACGGGCAAAGTGTTGGAGAATGGCACTAGGTAAATTGCTCCTTTGGAGAGCCAGTACTGATGGGCTGAAACCATTATTGATTATTGGTAAAATTCCACTAATAAAAGAGAAAGCGACTGTCCTTACCTTGTCCAGCCTACATCTGATTCCAGCCCCACAGCAACGTGATTGACTCTTAACTGCCTTCTGGGTAATCAAGAATAGGCAATAAATGCTGGTCTTGTCAGTGATGCCCACATCCTATGAATGAATAAAAAAAAACTGAAACAATGAGGCCTCCTTCTATACTGTAACCATTTCTGTGATTCCTACAGAATATTTGCTTTTAATTCTTTTGACTGAAGTAGGGAATGTTTACTCCTTAAGCCTGGCAAAAACCAAGCAAATACAGGGTTAAAATGGAATTGGTCAAATACCCAATTCATTCCAATTTGTTAATTTTATACCTGAGATGGGTACATTTTTGTTAAGCAATTGTATTAAGAGATATGGGCAAAGCCAAGTATATGGGCACAAAACCAGTAATTGCTGCAGAAACTCAGAGGTCTGGCAGCATCTGTAGAGAGACAGCAGAGTTAATGGTTAGTCCAGTGACCCTTCTTCATTCTGAACGTTCAGAAATCCAATGTTGTGTCCTGCAGTCCTGGTACGAGGACAGGGTGGTATATGTTTGCCTTCTTCAAGCATCCTCATATCAACTGCAAGATTGACTTGCTCTTTGATAACTTAACTCCTTTAATTTTCAATAGAGATGTGCATTGACTCAAAGTGAAAATCACACTGCAATGGTGCAAACACTGAGGCATAAACACTCCTTCAGACTCCCAAAGAAAAGTTCTTTCTCTCTGCCATGTTCCTCACTGCTTTAATGAAAATCCATTTCTAAAACTCATTGAATTGTTGTAGGAAGCTGCACTTGTGGAAAATCACTGTTTATCATAACACTGGAGTAGGGAAACCAAGGAGGTTTGAGATAGGAAAGAAAATAAGGGTTTGCATTTATAGAACACCTTTCACAACCTCAGTATATCTGAAAGAGGTTTACAGTAATGGAGAACTTTTGATGTAGTAATGCAGGAAATACAGCAACCAATTTGTACAAAGCAAGCTCCCACAGGCGGTAATGTGTTAATGACCAAAACATTTGTTTTTATGATGTTAATTAAGGGATAGATATTAGCCAACTCACAGGGAATAGTTTCCCTACCGTCCAGTAAAACAGCACCATAGAGCCTTTGAAGATGGAAGTCCCATATATGTAGATAATTTAAATTAAATGGGGCAATATTAACTCTGCCCAATAGAGTAAGTGATAATGAATCATCTGGTCATTTTTGTATTACTTCCAACATTTATGTCCATGGATCTCACTCTCTTTACACCATCATGCAAGGAAAATTTATCCCAGGCTGTGATTTTACAACTAACAATCAACCCTTCCATCAAATTTAAAAGCATTGAGAAAGGTTATTCTAGTTGCATGATTGATTCATATTTTAGATTCACTTCAAGTCAAACGATTCTAAATCCATTAAGTCAAAAATCAGGGCACAGGCCCTCAAAAATGCTAATGTAGTTTTGCTTAATTTTTGAGAACGTCCAAGTATTTCTTCTGTCACTATTCCAATCGGTAAAATTCAGTTGTACACGGTAGACGTGTGATGTTATATGCACATGAATCGGTAATACGATGGCAGAGACTTATTACTGTCATTGACACGCTGGAAACAATATAAGCACATCCTTTCCTGTTCCCCTAGTTGTTAAGTAACAGAACAGTCATCGCTTTTTGCGTAATGTTGGTCAGGGTTAAAATCTATGACTTGATGTCATTAGATTAGAAAATTGATTGATGCAAAAGATCAACACTGCAGTTTTCATTACAATACCGTACTAATTCGTCTTCACTTCATAAGTAGGCATGTCATAAACCCAGAACAGCATCATTACAAAATATTTAACTTGGGGCCGAGTTCACTCCACACGAGCACCAATATCACATGACCAGCAGAAATGCTGAATTGGTTGTACATTGCCTCAACAAATCTTTGGCCCCCTGTGAAACTCTGTGGGACATTCCCTGGCTAAGCAAGGTTACTTAAGGTCAGATTCTGCAACAGCTAAGTTTTGCCACTTATTGTGCGTAAGGTGCAGCCACAAAAGCAAATTACCAACAATGCTGAAAATCTGAAACTAAAGGCAGAAAATGCTGAAATACTCAGCAGGGTCTGAACAGCAAGTGTGGAGAGAGAAGCAGGGTTGATCACTTCAGGTTGATGGCATTTTGTCAGACTGGAAAACAATAATGATAGAGGGAAAGCAATGAATGCAAACATAAGAATGTTTAGAACCTAAGAATTAGGAGCAGGAATAGGCATTTAGCTCCTCAGGCCTGCCCTGACATTCATCAAGAACATGACTGAACATCAGCTCTTCCATCATACAGCTCATCATAGCTGTCAACTCACTGAAATTTCAAAAATCAATTTATCTACTCTTTAAATAAGGTGGCCTTGCTTCCACAACTCTCTCGGGTAGAGAATTCCAGATATTCAACATTCACCATTCACTTGAGAGAAGAAATTTTTTCACATTTCAATTTTAAACGACCGTCCCTTTATTCTGTAACTACGTCCCTTACTTTCAACCACTAGTTGACACATCTTCACAGCATTTGCACACTGTTAAGTTCCCTCAGAATCTCATGCTTTTTCAGTAAGATCACTCCTCAATTTTCCCAAATTGTTCTTTAGAATTTAGAAGTTTAAGAGATAGGTGAAGTCTTCAAGATTATACCATGATAAGACAGGTTAGGTAAAGTATTTACATAAGTTGGGGATGCTAGAACTGGGGACATAGTCTGAGAATTGGGGCCAGACCATTTAAGAGAGATGTTAGGAAGCACCTTCACACACAAAGGGTGGTAAAGGTTTGGAACTCCCTTCCACAAACAACCGTGGATGCTGGATCAGTAATTAATTTTAAAACCGAGACAGATAAATTTTTGTTAAGTCAAGATATTGAGGGATATGGGCCAAAGGCAGGCATATGGAGTTAGGCTACAGATCAGGCACGATCTCATTGAATGATGGAACAGGTTAGAGGGGCTGAGTGGCTTACACCTGTTCCTATGATCGTCTGTAAATTCTAATGGAATAAAGGCCTAACTTGTTTAACCATTCTTGTTAACACCTTCATCCTTAGTATCAGCTGAGATAATCTCTTTTGAATAGTGTTCAATGCCAGTATATCCTTTTTTAAATACAGGGACCAAAACTGCGCAGTACTCTGTATGTAGCCTCACCAGTTGTAACAAGGCAAGCAGCAAGTTTTTAAACTATAACCACTGGCTATAAAGACCAAAATTCCATTAGCATTCTCAATTACTTCCTACACCTCTATGATATCGCTTTGTGCTTCATGCACAAGAACACTGAGATCCTTCTGCACTGCACTTTTCTGGATTTATCTTTCTACCAATGCCCATGACCTGACATTTTCGCCCAATCACTCAACCTATTTATATCCCCTTGCAGATTCCTTATGTCTTCATCACATGTGCCCTCCATCTACTTCTGTATCATCAGCAAATTTTGACACATTTTCACTATGCTTCCTGTTCCATTTTGTTAATTTAGATCATAAATTATTGACACCCTGGGACTGATCCCTGGGGTATTCCATTAGTTATGTCTTTCCAACCTGAAAAAGACCATTAGTCTCAACTCTCTCTCTTTTGTGTGCCATAGAGTCATTGAGATCTACAATACAGAAAAAGGCCCTTTGGCCCATTATATCTGCACTGGTCAAAAACAACCACCTAACTATTCTAATCCCGTTTTCCAGCACTTTGGCCCATAGCTTTGTATGCCTTGGCATTGCAAGTGCACGTCTAAATACTTAAATGTTTTGAGTGTTTCTGCCTCTACCACCCTTATAGGCAGTGAGTTCCAAATTTTCACCAGGCCCGAATAAAGGTGTTTCCTCATATCATCTCTAAACTTTCCGCTCCTTTCCTTAAATCAATGTTAAACCTCAGCAAATGCCTTCCAGAAATCCAAATCCACCAGTGGATGGTGAAGAAAGTTACCTCAGAGTACAATGGGATCTTTATTAGATGGGCCAATGGGTCAAGCAGTGGCAGATGGAGTTTAATTTAGACAAATGTGAGGTGCTGCATTTTGGAATGGCAAATCAAGGTAGGACTTATACACTTAATGGTAAGGTTCTGGGGAGTGTTCCTGAACAAAGAGGCTGTGGAGTGCAAGTTCTTCATTCCTTGAAAGTGGTCGGCGCATTGAGTGTAAGAGTTGGGAGGTCATATTGCAGCTGTACAGGACATTGGTTAGGCCACTTTTGGAGTATTGCGTCCAGTTCTGGTCTCCATCCTATAGGAAGGATGTTGTGAAACTAGAAAGGGTTCAGAAAGTATTTATGAGGATGTTTCCAGAGTTGGAGTGTTAGAGATATAGGGAGAGGCTGAATAGGCTAGTGTTATTTTCCCTGGAGCATTGGAGGCTGAAGGATGACCTTATAGAGATTTTTAAAATCATGAGGGGCATGGATAGGGTAAATAGGCAAGGCTTTTCCCCAGCTTGGGGGTGCCCAACACTGGAGGTTTATGGCAAAAGGGGAAAGTTATAAAAGGAACCTAAAAGGCAACATTTTCATGCAGAGGGTAGTACATGTATGAAATGAGCTACCAGAGGAAGTGGTGGAGGCTTGTAAGATTACAACATTTAAAAGACATCAGGATGGGGATATGAATAGGAAGGGTTTAGAGGGATATGGGCCAAATGCTGGCAAATGGGACTAGATTTATTTAGGATATCTGGTCGGCATGGGCGAGTTGGACTGAAGAGTATGTTTCCGTGTTGTATATCTCTATGACTTCTTTGACATCTACCAGACCCCTTTATCAACTCTATGTGTTATAACCTCCAGCAAGTTTATCAAACAAGATTTTCCTGGTGGTGGAAAGGCAAAAGGAAAGGTTCGTGACAGGGTGTGAAAGGGAATAAGTGACAAAAGAGCTGATGATGTAAGGCTAAGTAATTCGTTATGGGACAAATAAAGAATTGCTGGGTCTAAAGGAGGTATACATTGGAATAACAAGATCACCACCACTAACGGCTGTCTAAATTAAAAGGAAGCAGAAGTCATAATCATGACTCAATATCATGAGTCTGGATGGAGTAGATAGAGAGAAATGGTTCCCATTGACAGTTGAATTGAAAACCAAATGACTCTATTTTAAGGTGATTGGCAGCAGAACCAGAGGTCTCCTTTTCTTATGCAACTGCTGGTTTGAATCTGAAATGTGGTGCCTGAGAGCGTGGTGGAGGCAGTTTCATTCAAAAGGACACTAATAATTACCTGAAGATGAAAGAATTGTAGAGCTGTAGGGATAAAGACAGGGGAGAAAGTCCAGCTGAGTTCTAGCCCACAATGGGCTGAGGCTCCATAATGTGTGATTAGAATCTGGTTTTGATTTCTCTAATGGAATGAATAAGGACAGGACAAGATAGACGGACCTGGTAAATCATGTCAGCTGATCTCCTGCCAGGAGTAGCTACAAGTGACAACAGCAGCGTAGAGCAGACCATGCCATGAGCTTTGAATACAGCATCTTAAATCATAGAAAATACATGCCAATCACTATTTCTTTTGGAAGCAATATTTGGTCCTTGGATGATATGAAGGGAATAGTTAAATTGGCAGGGGAGATGTTGGAGTGTTAAATGTGTAGAACAGGATGTCATGGAAGAAACAGTCCCCTCAGAATTCTGAAAGGGGAGGGCAGGGAAGACGTGTCTGGTGATAGCATCACACTGGAGGTCGTGGAAAAAGTGGAGCGTGGTTCAATGATTTGATGATGTTGCAAAGTACTGGCATGGAAGGCAGTACTGTTAAAATAGACATGGTGGAGGTGAAGGAACTGGGAGAATGGAAAGAATACTTAACAGGGTGTTAAGTAGGCACAAATGTAGCTAAAGTCAATTGTGGTAGTCAGGGGACTTACAGTTTATCACTTACCCACTGAATTGAGAAATCAGGGATAATTGAAGAGTTTCAGATTGACCACCTGAAGACAATGGAGGGCTGGAAAGTGGAAGCAATGTTGATGAAATTTTCCAGTTCACAGAGAGAGCAACAAATGGCACCATTACTGTCTTTAGTGTATCCAAAACTGAGGTGATGGAAGGTATCTGAGTAAAACAGGTGAAAATAATATTCAACATGTCACACTAAAAAGAAGGTATAGCTAGGACCCATATAGGTCCCCATGGCAACTCCTTTTCTTTGGAAGAAATAAATGGAATTAAAAGGGAAGTTGTTCAAAGTAAGAACAAATTCATTCATTGGAAGGAGGTTGAAGTGAGCTGTGCAGGTTGGGGCCTACGTGATTCAAGATAATAGATAGAAGTTTTCCAAAGAAAATAAGATCAGGTATTTGTACTAGACTTAGATACAATGTCTTGATGCTGAGCCAGGCCGAGGTGGGGGAGGAGGTATGGTTAGAAACAGTCAAATGAGTTTGTTAAAAAGTCGGATGAGACAAAGAATGAAGTGGAACTGTGGACCAGAGGGGTGGCCTTAAGATAGAGTGAATCCATGATCCTGACAGAGGGCTCAAGAGAATGCATGGCATTAAGCATGGACTTCTGGGTACACTGAGACCAGTGGTTACAATCCTGCCCGGGTGAGTGATGTATCTACTAACAGTAGGCCCTCCTCTACTAACAGATCAGCTACAGCTCTACAAATTGATTCTGAAATAATCATCTAGGAGGCCAGATTGCAGAGAGGAAAGAGCGCCTAGAATGCTCTGTGGAAAAAATGGGTTATTTTTCTTCTAATAAGATGATCTAAATGTACAGATATCATTTTAAAGTCCTTTGACTAAAAATAAAAATATATATCATTAAACATTTCAACAACACTTTACATTTTTGATTTATTCACACAGAGTTCAAATATTAGATTAGAATTTCAGACAAGTCCAACTTTGCAAGTCATCTATGTCGATTTCTGGCCTGGTTGGAACAAAGGAGTTGAATGGCTGTGGGTATATTTTTTTCAATCTGGTTTCAAGTAGGTGAAAGAAGTTTGTGCAACACAACCAGCTAGACCAAGAGAAGTATCCAGCAATGTGGGTAAGGTGTTCTTCATGGAAGAATGCTGCATTGAGAGCAGCTTTACGTTTGTCATTAATGTTGTTGGAGATAGCTTGCACAGCAAGGATTTATACTTGCTGACTCTTAAAGCTATTAGATGTCGTCCTCATACTTTAAAGACTAAATGCAAGGAATGATGTGGCACTAAAGTGAACAGTTCCATGTTCGATCTCCACTCTGCTAATCTGACGGATCTTGAACTAGGCGGTGCTACAAATAGCCCTGGGAGAAGGATGATGTCAAAATTGAGTAAGGATAACCATTCCTGATTGCTGACCATTGACTGTTAATTAAGCAGCTGACTGAAGTTTATTAATTCATAACTTGACTGGATCAGCCGAGGGGAGGCTAGCAAGTCAGAGGGATAAGGATGAAGTGCAGGCAGATTGGATTAGTTTACTTTGGGATTATGGTCAGCATGGACTGGTAGGACCAAAGGGTCCATGTCCATGCTGTACATATAAAGACAGTACAGGAGGGACTGGTGTGTGGATAGACTGTAAGAATGAATAGTTAATAAATTCACTCTAAGAAAAAGATGTCTCCTTTTTTTTCGTGACTGTAGTCAGAAAGTGGGCATATGAGAACATGAGAAGAGGGCAGTGCCAGTTTCAGCTGTGTCGTGACACGACTCCCACTGACTGGACACATTTCTGACAATTGATCGTGTCGGGGAAGTACTGGATGTCTTCCAGAGATTGAAGAAGCTCACATCAACTGCACTTAGGAGACTATTTTGATGAGGAGAAGAACTTCTGGGACTTATTCAGTTTTAAATTTCCTTTACTTATAGAAATATTTTGCAGAACAGTTCCTTTTGTCTGAAATAAGCCTCTAATGGTATTCATAAACCCCACTAAAATTAATATATTAAATGATAATGAATTAGAAGTAATAAGGCTCCATTTTGGATCTGCCACATTTTGATTTTTATGATGGCTTTACTAAAATCGACCGATGTATACATTCAGATACGATGACATTCAATCTCCAAAATGTTTTCATGCAATAAGGAAAGTACTATGTTAATTTTGAAGCAGATCATTGGCAATTTTGAATGTGCACTTCTGCAATTCTGTCTCATTTTGCTGCAGCTACTCCTTTTCATTACTATGACAGTGAAATCACTGACAACACTTAACAAGTTTTAACATTGTTTTCAATTCAAATTCTCTTTGTAAGAAAGATATTACTAAATTGGAGAGGGTTCAGAAAAGATTTACCAGGATGTTGTCAGGATTGGAGGGTATGAGTCTTAAGGAGATGCTGGATATGCTCGGACATTTTTCCACTGGAGCAGAGGACGTTGAGGGTGACATAATAGAGTTTATAACATCATGCAGGGTATAGATAAGATGAATAGCAAATGCCTTCTCCCTAAGGTGGGTGAGTTTAAAACTAGAGGTGAGAGGGGAAAGATGTAAAATAGACCTCATGGATAACTTTTTCACGCAGAGGGTGGTTCATATGTGAAATGACCTGCCAGAGGAAGTGGTAGATGCAGGCACAGTTACAACATTTCAAAAGACATTTGGACAGGTACATGAAGAGGAAAGGTTTGGAGGGATATGAGCCAAACACGGGCAAATGAGACTAGTTTGACTGAGGAAACTTGGTAAGCATGGATGAGTTGAACCGTAAGGTCTGTTTCTGTGCTGTATGACTCTTATGACTCTAATCATTCCTATGTTGTTTTGGTATTTGCCACTGATTTTATTTGGTGTGGGTATACAAAGCTGAAGACATTGGGTAAGCAAGGATGAGCACCCTCACTTAACGTGGCCTATTTTCACTCCCTTAACTTGGTGTTAAAAGGAGGGATGATGCTGTAAGTCATCTGATCATCACATTAATAGATGAGAATTGGAATTGATGTTATCGAGACTCAATGGAATAAGATTCAATGCAGTACTGCATTTAATATCATTATTTAAAACCTTAAACTGATCCGGTCTGTACTTAGCCAGCAGTCAAAACGATGTCCAAATCAACTGGAACACATCCTGTTAGAAACGGCAGGGAGCGAGGGCAGATTAATCAAAATGCTGTCTTCAACGTGGATAAAGCTGAAGAGCTGGAGTTTAAGAATGTCAAAATAGTCTTCTAATTACAACATTTCCCATTGCTGCATACTGTCATTTTGCTCACTGCAAGGCTTGAGCACAAAGTTGTGATTAGCTACAAGCTTGGTCTGCCATTTTAAGGTCACTACTTGTACTTTATCCTTGTGGTAGCTGTCTAAACATGGCCTATAGTCACTCCGAGTCTGTGTTATGCTTGCTGAGAGGTGTGACTTTTGTAGGCGGCCAAATCCTTGTAAATTTCCAACTCTATTGTCAGAAATACCAGTAGGATTTTTGAGACGGTGCAAAACAGTTGGATAGGTTTGCAGTCCATTTTACATCTTCACTGACTTCAATAGAAATAAAAATTGAAGAACTTCATATGAACATCATAACTCACATTAATAACTTAACATTTATAAAACGGTCAAACTATTTCACAGGAGATTTATCAAACAAAATACAGCACCACATGCACCAGTTAATGAAATGTTTGAGCAGATCAGAAGAGGTAGCTTCTAAAGTGAGTGTTATCGGAGAAGAGAGAAAGAGAGGCAAAGAGGTTTCAGCATGTAATTACAGAGCTTAGGGTTTACAAAGCTGAGGACATTTCGGTGGGATGAGAATCTGGGACTTGAAAGAAGCCAGAATTGGAGGAGCGCTGAGATCACAAAGGTTCATCGGGATGGAGGAAATTAAAGAGTGCAGATGAGGTGCACTCACTGAAACATTTGTAAATGAGAATGAGAATTTTTAAATTAAGGTCTTATCAGACCAGGGACCAGAGTAGGGCTGCGGGGTGAAAAGACATATAGCAATAGAATTTTTGACGAACTCAAGACAGGGTGAAGATGGAAGGCCAAATCAGAGGATAATTAAATAGTCACATCTAGACGTCAAATGAGGATTTCAGCAGCAAGTGAATTCAGGAAGTGAGAGGATGTGTTACAGAGAAGGAAGCAGGAAATGGTTCTCACATTGACACTAATTACAAGGAATATTCATAAAAATAAATATCCAGTTTAAGTTCTCAGATCTATAAATTTAAAAAGATAAACTTAAAGTTGTAAAGCAGCATTTGGTAGGCATTCACCAATAATGTTTCATTTGTCACGTATCACACTATCACGAATGTTAATTCTAGGCATGTACCATCTCCTGTGGAATGTCATAGAGCGAAGATATCAATGGGACCATCTCCTGTGGAATGTCATAGAGCGAAGATATCAATGGGTCAAAGCTGTTGCATTTCTTCAGCTCTGATTTCAAGTTATGGTCACTTATTGTCACTTGGAAATCACTGTATTAGATAAAGTAACCTTGTTGCAATGTGTAGATTGCCATTCTCTTGCATCAAGCAGCAGCAGTAGCAATATTGCCTTATGACAGATAGAAGAAATGGTAAGTAAGATTTTATTCTTGCCTTTGTATTCTCCCTGTCTTTTTTGTTTTCTGGGAAGCAATTCTCTCATAGTTGAAATTTTCAATATTTGGGCTGCTGTATTCAGATGTTACTGGGAATCCAAATTAATGATTTTGGCTCCCTTCTTATCCATCTCTATATTCCTGCAATTTCTTTTTAATAGTCCCTTCAGAAAATGCCCTGCAACTTTTTTCTTTCAAAGTTAAAGGGCTGAATTTTACCAGAAGTCAGCTAAATGCCAATTTTGGAGTGTTTCTGCCCTTGAGCCCTAGTGAGGTTTCTCACAATATCTTGCCAAATGTGCCCCATTACTTTGGCACTATGGTGCCCTGCTCATGGTATCCTCTGTCCAGCTTGCTAAGATCCATGGCACCAACGCCATCTTTGACATGCAGTCACGCATCTGGATGACTGTTGGCAGTACACAGCTGCCCACCACAGAATCTGCCAATGGCCCCGGGCATGTTGTAAAGAGTGAAATTGACAACCAGTTTGTCAAAAAGGACCTGGTGGTTCTGGTGGATGGGGAGGGTTGTAGTGCTTGTGGTCATTGCCCACAAGCGTGCCTGGAGAGGGTGGAAGAGCATATAGCCAGGTTGGGATTGGTTTTTAATTATGTTAGTTGCTTTCCTGATGCAGCAGGAAGTATAGATAATGTCAATGGAAGGGAGGCTGGTTTGTGTGATAGACTGGGCTATGTTCACAACTCTCTGTAGTTCCCTTTGGTCTTGAGGAGAGCAGTTGCTATACCACGCTGTCATGCATCCAGATATAGCGCTTTTTATGGTGCATCTATAAAAATTGGTCTGAGTCTTTGTGGACATGCTAAATTTCCTTAGCCCCCTGAGGAAGTAGAGGCATTGTTGTACTTTCTTGAATGTCACATCGACGTGAGTGGACCAAGACAGATTGTTGGCGATTCTCACTCCCAGGAACCTGACGCTGTCAACCATCTCCACCTCAGCACCATCAATGCAGACTGGGGCGTGCGTTCCACTCTGCTTCCTGAAGCCAATGACCAGCCCTTTCATTTTGCTGACATTGATAGAGAGATTGTTGTCTTTACACCATGCCGCGAAGCATGCAATCTTTTTCCTGTGCTCCATCTCATCATTGCTTGGGATCCGACCTACAATTTGTAAATGGATTCGGAGTGGAATTTGTCCACGCAATCGTGGGTGTATAAGGGGTTTAGTAGAGGGCTGAGTATGTAGCCTTGCGGGGCACCAGTGTTAAGGATTTTCATGGAGGAGACGTTGTCATTTATTCTTACTGACTGCAGTCTGTAGGTCAAGGAGTCGAGCATCCAGTTACAGAGCGGGGAAGCCAAGACTGAGGTCTCAGAGTGTGAGGATGAGCTTGTTAGGAATTATGGTGTTAAGGTGAAACTGTAGTCAATAAGTAGAAGACTGATGTAGGTATGCTTGTTATTCAGGTGTTCCAAGGATTAGTGTAGGGCCAGTGCAAGGTGTTGGCATGGACCCGTTGCACCGGTAGGTGAATTTCAAAGGATCAAGGCAATTTGCTAGGCTGGAGTTGTTAGCCATGACTAAACTCTCGAAGCACCAAATAATTACAGAGGTCGGAGTCACCAGACAGTTAGTATTGAGGCATGCTGCATGACTTTACTTTATCACTGAGATGACGGTGGTCTTCTTGAAGCAGGTGGGGACTTCAGATCGTAGTTAGGAGAGGATAAAGGTGCCTGCGAATACTCCAGCTAGCTGGTCCACACAGGATCTGAGTGCATGGCTGGGGACTCCGTCTGCGCCAGTCACTTTCCATGCGTTCACATTAAGAAGGCCGACCTGATGTCTGTGGCGGTGGCTGGGGGTACAGGTACATCTGAGTCCATTGGGACAGGTGACATTGTTTCAATCACCTTCTGTTCAATGCGAGCATAGAATGCATTGGGATTGTCTGGTAGGGATGTACTGTTGTCCACAATTCTACTTGACTTTGCTTTGTAGCCAGTCATGTCGCGTAAGCCTTGCCACAAGGGATGGGTGTCTGTGTAGTTAGTCTTGGTCTCAAACTTAATTTGGTATTGCCTGTTGGCATTTCCGATGGCCTTGTGAAGGTCCTACCCGCCTGTAGTCGCCCAGCTTGAATGCCTCAGACCTGGGCTTCAGCAGGGAGTGGATCTCCTGGTTCATCCATAGGGAATATTTGGATTAACGTCTTCGCACATACTTCTCCCTTGCCCCAGAACCCAGTGTTTTCAGCTTTTCATACACAATGCAAGTAAAGTGAGTAGCAAATACCAAAACAACGTAGGAATGTATTTCTAAATGGATCTTGAGCTAAAACCTATGTTAAAATCATGGTAAGCATCATCAGTGATTTCACAGTCATAGTATTGAGAAGAGATAGCAGGAACTGCCGATGCTGGAGTCTGAGATAATATGCTGCCTGGCCTGCTGTGTTCATCCAGCTCTACACTCTTGTTATCGTATTATAGTATTGAGAAGGAGCAGCTGCAGCAATATGAAAGTGAACTGCGCAAGTGTACATTCAAAATTGCTAATGATCTGTTTTGAAATAAATATATTTTCCTCACTGTAAAAGTCACCAGGTTACATCTCTAATTTTCATGTTTGAAATTGCCACCATCTAGTTTCTATTCAGTGTGGGAAGAATGGGAAACTCCATAGCAGTGTGGTGAGATTAACTACTATAATGACATGCTGAAACATGTTAAAGACATTCACTAGAGAGAATCTCATCTCAGCGTTCAACCTTACTTTGGAAAATGGGACTTTTTGCTCTTGCTATCGGGACTCTCCTCACTGCTGATGTCACCCAATTCTCCCAATTTTGTCACAAATGAGCAGCACAGTGGCTCAGTGTTTAGCACTGCTGCCTCACAGCACCAGAGACTCAGGTTCAGTTTCACCCTCGAACCACTGTTTGTGTGAAGTTTGCATTTTCTCCTTACATCTGCGTGGGTTTCGTCTGGGTACTCCAGTTTCCTCCCACAGTTCAAAGATGTGTAGGTTAGGTGGATTGGCTAAATTGCCTGTAATTGCCCATAGTGTCCAGGGATGTGAAGTCAATTCACCACTGTCCTACCACACTCTAGGGCTGCTTGCACATTACGGAGACTCGACTAGCAGTGATTTAACCTGAGGGCCATCATACCTGAGGCGAGGGGAGAGGTTAAAAAAATTAGCCCTTTCAGGGATGTGCTGTCGAGGTGGGTTAGCCATAGGGAATGCATGGTTACAAAGATAGGGTTGGGGGGGGAGGGGGGAGGTGGAGATTGGTGGGAGGGGCTGGTGTGGACTTGATGGGCTGAATGGCCTGCTTCGACTCTGTAGGGATTCTATGATCTTATACCCTTATTGTTCAGTGCCTGGGAAAATTCGGCCCAAAATAATTGCATCAGTTTTCCTTCCAGTATGCATTAGCAGCAGTGGAGAGAGTTTATCCTTGACTCCCATTGTGAGAACAGCACTTGTGAACCATCCAGCTTTGTTTGGTAAGGAAACACACTCAGCGGCCACACAGAGTGTAAAGCAGACAATAAGATGATATAGGAGATTAAAAACAGGAGAGATGTAAGAACAAGTAAATGGAACAATAAAAGGTCAAAGTATCCAGCCTTTCTTACCACAGGTCATAAGTTATGTGTAAATTCGTTTCTGCATCTGTTCCAACAAAGCTTCAGGACAATTGTCTAACCTACCATTACATATTATATGTACCTTCTGCGCAGCTATTTTCCTATGTGTTATACTTATAAAGTCCAAAGATTCCTGAGATCTCCATATCTTGCAGCATCAATTCATTTCCTCTTTAATCTTGTAATTGACAATATATTGAACAATTTTTTTAATAAGCAGAGTCAACTGACCAAGCATAAAATAGTTTAATCAGGTACCATCTTTCATGGATTTGTTACCTCATGAGGAACAAAGTGCTTTCAAAATCATTTGAAATTTTATGTTTTACTCCTGCCTGCTCAGTTTATAACTAAATTGCAACCAGTCTATCCAATTCTCTCTCTCTCTATCTCACGCGTGCACACACACTTCTAAAACTTGGATATCCTCCCAAGCTTTTGTGCAAGTCACGGCTTAACTTTAAGTCCTCATTTGTAGCTCTTTCAGAGAGTTGGCATCGACACACTGGATCAAATGGTCTCTTCCTGTATTATGTGGTTCTATCATTTTGTGAATGGTGCAATACTCCTCTTTACCCTTCACCAGTAATGTGGACCCAGCTAAAGTCGCAAAAGTTATTGACCGTGAAAGGAAAAGTCGAAGTAGGAATTAAGAAGTGAACAGAAGAGGAATAAATGAATCGCAGCCAAGGAAAAGAGTTTGGGAAATCAGTATGATTTAGATTTAGATTTAGACTTTATTGTCTTGTGTACTCAAGTACAAAAATACAGGAGTATGGTGAAAAGTTTTCAATGTCACCCACATGGCACCACCTTAAGTACAAGTACTTAAGAACAAAGTAGAAAGAAATAACAAACAAAGTTGAAAGTTAAACATTACAGTCCTTTTTAGTATTAAGTCTTTCTTAAGGGTAAGGAGAAAGATGTGCCACGTGCCTATCAGTATGTTAAAATCACCTAAATCGTAACTGAAAGAACTGCGGATGCCGTAAATCAGAAACAAAAACAGAAATTGCT
>JAHRHZ010000057.1:2207204-2273159 GCA_024137785.1 Ginglymostoma cirratum | reverse complement strand
TCTGATGAAGGGTTTAGGCCCGAAACGTCAAGTTTTCCTGCTCCTATGATGCTGCTTGACCTGCTGTGTTCATCCAGCCCCATGCTTGTTATCTCGGATTCTCCAGCATCTGCAGTACCTTTTATCTCTCATTCCTCATGTATAGTTATCTTATAATCTGATATAATTGAGGAGACGATGGCCTAGTGGTATTATCACTGGACTATTAATCCAGGGACCCAGATAATGTTCTGGGGACCCAGGTTCGAATCCTGCCGTGGCAGATGCTGGAATTTGAATTCAGTAAATATCTGGAATTAAGAATCTAATGATAACTGTGAATCCATTGTCAATTGTTGGGGGAAAAACCCATCTGGTTCACTAATGTCCTTTAGGGAAGGAAATCTGCCATCCCTACCTGTGACTCCAGACCCACAGCAATGTGGTTGACTCCCAACTGCACTCTGGGCAATAAGGGGTGGGCAATAAATGCTGCCTAGCCAGCAACATCCACATCCTGTGAATGAATGAAAAGATTCAGGCTAATAAAAGTGTCTTGATTTATGTGATAATCAAACTATGATAAAGCACAACAAACAAATCTTGCAGAAATTCTCCTTTCATTGAGACGTCAAGTCACAGTGAGATTGTAGACAGTCAATTATTCTACATTCTTTACTGATTCCCTAAGGCTACCAAACAAAGCTCCAAGGGTCACAGTAATCCGAATGTTCCTCTAATTCCAGCCAATTAATATATTCACTAAGTAGAACAGAACACAACCTCAACATTTAGGATCTTTGCCATTCCCATTTTTTTAGGACCGAAGAGGATTGATCCTTAATAATCTGTTCCAATGGACAAATGACTCAGTGAACTAAATCATTTTCTAATGTCTAACTGCACGTTTCGTATAAGGATTATATGATTATCACAATATGGCGATGAACAAACATTTTGCATCTGTCTCCTCAGTAGAAGAAACAAATTGCATACTAGAAATAGAGAGGTACAGTGAGGCTAATGAGAGTGAGAAACATAATGCAATTAACACCAACAGAGAAAAAGTATAAGAGAAACTTAAGGGACTAACCTCTGGTAAATATTAAGGGCTGATAGCCTACATCCTGGAGTTGTAAAAGAGATGGTAGACTCACCAGTTTCAAATCTCCAAAATCCCCTTGATACTTGAATGCTCCCAGTGAATTGGAAGTTCACAACTGTGGCACTGCTATTCAAGAAAGAGAGGGAAAACAACACCAAGCAATCTGACATCAATTATCAGGAAAATGCTGGAATTTATTTATGAGGTCTTAACCCCACATTTAGAAGGTAAGAACAGATGAACTTAGAAATGAGATAGCTCCTCAAAAAACCAAAGAACTGCGGATGCTGGAAATCAGAAACAAAAACCAAAAACTCAGCAGGTCTGGCAGCATCTGTGGAGAGAAATCAGAGTTAACATTTCAGAACGACTGACCCTTCATCAGAACACTTCTTCAGTAGCTTCTCGATCCAGCTTTGCCATTCAGTTAGATCGTGATTGATTATCTATGTAGTGCTACTTTCCTGCATTATCCCCCTATCCCTTGATGTCTTCAATTTCCAGAAATCTGTCAATTTCTGACTTTCTGAGTGATGAAATTCTCCTGATCTCAGTCTTAAACTATGTCTTCTGGTTCTAGCTTCACATGCCAGGGGAGACATCCTATTTATCCATCCTGTCGTGCACTGTAAGAATTGCATAACTTTAAATAATATCACCTCCCATTCCGCAAAATTCTAGAGAATACAAACCCTCAATTTCCCATTATATAGTCAGAGATCATTGTATAGTCAGATAAAGTCAACATAGTTTTATGAAAGAGAAATTATGTTTAGCCCATTTATTTTGTGTATTTTGATGATGTAACCAATAGGATAGAAGTAAGGGACTAGTAGATGTAATACATTCCTTTTATGTTATATGGTGGATTTCCAAAAGTCAATCAAGGATATGTCACACAAAAGCTTAAAATGCAAGGTAAGGGCTCATGAAATTAATACATTAGCATGGATAGACTGGCGAATCGACCAGAAGCAGAGATTAGGGATACATGGGACTTTTATTCATGATGGTGGGTCATAACTAGTTGAGAGACCCAAGGATCTGTGCTGTGGCTTCAGCTATTTACATCCATATTTATGTCTTAGGCAACGAGACCTAAAGTAATATATCTTAGATTTTTTAATGATAGAGGGCAGGGGGAAATGTAATCTGTAAGGAGGACAGAAATCAAGAGAGGCTGTAAATGAGTTTTAGAAAGTACCAAGACAGAGAATGACTAACAAAATGGCAGATGGAGTAAAATTTGAGGAAGTGAAATGTTATTAACCTTTGAATGGAAAAGCAGTTTAAAAATATAAGCAAACGTTTTTTAGAAGAAACCTTGAGTATACTCAAATGAAAAAAATTGAATGTTCACATGTAGATACAGCAAACAATTAGGAAGAGAAACAGTCTGATGGCTTTAATTGAATTGGAGAGCTGCAGTAATGAACACATGCTACAATTGTATGGGGCTTTGGTAGGACCACATTTGGAGTACAGTATACAGCTTCAACTCCATATTTAAGGAGTCATATACTCGCATTGGATGGCTGAAAGTTCAGTAGATTAGTTCCTGGGATGAGAGAGTAGTCATGTGGTCAGACGCTGAATAAATTTGGTGATACCCTCTGGACATTAGAAGTATATGAGATGATGTCATTGAAAGACACAAGATTCTGAATGGGATTGGAAGGGTAGAAATGGAGAGATTATTTTGCTTGGGTAAGAGGTGATAATTTGCAACTAAAGTGGAGAGGCTTTGGAATTCTCAACCTCAGAGGGATGTGGATGATCCATCATTGACAATATTTAAGTTGCTATCAAAAGATTTTTAATCTCTGAGGAATTCAAGAGAGATGGGGAATGGACAGCAAATTAGAGCTAAAGCCCTTTTTCTATTCATTGATGAGGGCAATAGGGCTTAATGCCCTCTAGGCAGTTAAGGATGAGGGCATTGCCAGTTAGGCTAGCATTTATTCCCTATCCCTAAATGCCCAAAGGGCATTAAATGTCAACCACATTGCTGTGGATCTGGAGTTACACTTAGGCCAGATCAAGTAAGTTTCCATCCCTAAAAGATGTTAATGAAAAAAAAGCGTTTTGTCCCCTACCATTAACAATGGATTCATGATCATCATGAGACTACTCATTCCAGATTCCTATTGAATTCAAATTCCACCATCTGCTCTGGCAGTTTTCAAACCCGGGTCCCCAGAACATTACCTGCGTCAACCACCCAATGATAATACCACTAGATTGTCACCTCCCCTATTGTATTGAATGGTAGAACAGGCTTCAGGACCTAGTCCTGCTCCTATTTCTAATGTTCTTATGTTGCAGACTTATTATCCCTATCCACATCAAACAACATGCCAAAATCACCCGACCTTAATTCCTTCATGAACGTTAGATTCATAAACCAAAGAAGGTTTCTCCATAGAAAAATTTGCATAACTCTATTCACCACAGGTGAGTTTCCAGGTCGTAACAACCTCTTGGTGAAATGACAGACATCCATCTATTCTCCTTCGGCCATGAAATGGTATGCTATCCCAGAAGTCATCATGCCTGTGCCAGTTCTTTTAAAGTACTAGCCAATTAGTCTCATTTCCCTGCCCTTTCCCAAAAAGACCTGTAGCTCATCATTTTCAAGTAACTACCCAATCAATTTAACCTAATTCTAAATTTATTCAACATTGAGAAGCTACTATTGCATCTACTTCCCCTGCCTATGTTTTCCACGTCATAATATCTCACTAAATGAAAAATATTCTTGTCTTCTGTCTTAATGTTGTTGTTTTATCAATTACTTGCTCCCTTTTGTTTAGTGATCCTCTTGCCAGTGGGCACAATTCTCCCTTATAAACTCTACTGAAATTCTCAATGTTTCTAACATTTCTGCTGAATCCTTCAATGTTCTCTGCTTTGAATAGAACAATTCCTGTTTCACGAATCTCTCCAGACAGCAGGCAATCCTTATACCTGCAATCATGTCAATAAATCTCCTCTGCACCCTGTCCAAGGTCTTGGCATCATTTTAAAGCTTTAGTACCCAACATTGAACATAATGCTCTGTCTGCAGCCTATCCAGTCATTTGTGAAGGATTAGCATAACATGCTTGCTTTTGTATTCTTATGCTTTCATTTAGGAAGGCAAGATGTCTGTATTTTGTTTTGAACAGCATTCTTAAATTGTCCTGCAAACTTCAAAGATCTGTAGTTACTTACATCCAGGTCTGCCTGTTTCTGCACCCGTGTAAAATTGGACCTATTGGTTCTTATTATTTCTCTTGTTTTTTCCCTCCAAAGTGGATCATCTCACTTTTGTCTGCACTAAACTGTGTTATGTGGCACTACAGTCAATCAGTCTGCCTATACGCTCCTGAGTCTGTTAGTATCCACTCAGTTTGCTACATACCTGAGTTGTGCATTGACAACAAACTTACGAAATGATACATGGTCCAGTATACATGGACCATAGTTATTATATATCATGAGCCCCAACACCGGACCCCAAGAATTACCAGTGGACACTTCTGTCTAATTTGATTAATAACCATTTACCCTGCCGCATATTTCTGGGTTCAAATCCTACCTCCTCCAAAAGTGCCTAACACTATCTCTGAACAGGCTGATTAGAAAATATTTTTTATTCTTTGTCCAATTCTGCATCCTTGCTGCCACTGCAAGTTTAACCCCACAGGATTCAACTCTGCTAACAAATCTTGTTACCCTCATCACTTTTTCTTTCATAGGTTGATGGCAAACCAAGAAATGATGCAATAGTCAAAGACAGTTTAACCAGGGGTGGCACGGTGTCAGTGGTTAGCACCGCTGCTCACAGCCTCGAGTGACTGTCTGTGTGAAGTTTGCAAATTCTCCATGTGGCTGCATGGGTTTCCTCCCACCGTCCAAAGTTGTGCAGGTTATTTGGAATGGCCATGCCAAATTGCCCAGAAAAGTGCAGGCCAGGCAGGCTACCCATGGAAACTGCAGCGTTATATGGTAGGAGGCTGGGTCTGGGCGGGATACTCTTCAGACAGTCAATGTGGACTTGATGGGCCAAGTGGCTTGCTTCCACACTGTAGGGAATCTATGAAGTTGTCCATTTCTTTCATAGATTGTCTGAGAGTGAAACTCAACAGCCTGGACATTAGAACCATTTTGGAAATTTCAAGCCCACGGAGAATTTAGCAGAGCAACTTAAAACAATAACTCACATGAGACAGGAGGTACTTTAATGCAACAAAAGACAAAGAGGCCAAACCAAAACTGTAAAATGGAGCAGCAAATTGTACATTTGAGGGTTGACTGCATCAATCTCTGGTCAGATGGAGATCAAATAGTTATAACAGCACTCCCAAGATGGAATTACAAGGTGCTTTCACAAAAGAATGGCTGTTGTTGTCACAGAAGATTGGTGAAATAAGACTCTAAATGGGTTGCAGGAGAAAGAAATAGATTTAGGAGTCAAATGCATGAAGCAAAAGTAGCAACACAGATTAATAAATACATAACAAAAGCAAACCAAGCACTCGGATGTGTTTTCACATGGACAGAATTGACAAGTAGAGAAGTTATGCTAAACCTGCATTGATCTTTTGACCCTACCTGGAGAAATGAGTACAGTTCTGGTCACTATATTCTAACAAGGATATAGAGGCACTGGAAAATTTTCAAGCAAGATTTACATGGATAATGCCAGATGTGAAGTAATGACTGTCAGGAAAGGATAAGCAGGTTGTGTACCTTTTCCCTTGAAAAAAGAAGACAATGGTGACTTAAAAGAGGTGTCTAAAAGTTTGGAAATCTTTGATAGATTAGACAAAGAGAAAATGCTCCTGATTGTGGGGAAGTATGAAACCTATGGCCAGAGATATAAGACGGTCACCAAGAAATCAATTTGAAATTCCAAAGAAACTTGTATCCTAAAAGAGTGGGGTGACATGGAACTCACTTCCACTGGGAGTGGTTCAGGTGAAGAGTATAGCTGCATTTAAAGTGACATTAGAGGAAGAAGGAAATTGAGAGTTGTGTTGATTAAGTTAGATAGGGAAAGATTGGCCGAGGTTCAACTGGAAGATAAACTGAATGGTCAGTTTTTATCTCATATGTAATTCCAGGAAGTGAGCTGGACAGTTTGGGAGTAAAAAGGGCTTTCCAAAACATATTGGTACCGAGAGCAATAGTATTGCTCATCTGTTTCTGTCCTTCGAGAGCTGTTATAATCATTTTAAGAAACTTATCAGTAGATTTGGAACTGAGCATTTTGAGCTGTTTCAAATCTTTGAATCCTAAACATTCATTTTTTTTTTCTGACTGAACATTTATGATGAGAGTGAAACTCTAAAAAAAAAGTCTTTAAAAATAAAAGAAGTACGCAATAATAAGTCACAAATAAAACAAGGTTAAAAAATGGCCAAGTTGTACTGTTGGAACACAGCATTCTTTCCGCACTATTATGTATGACAGTCCTAGTCAGTCATCAATCAGCGTGTCGTAACAAAACCAAAAGGTGACAATAGTCACAATGCCTTGGGAAAAGAATTGCTGCCAATGTTATTCTATATTACAATGGGCAAGTTGTAGCAAGGCTCCATGGAATCCAATTTTACCTCATTAATCTCAGCGCACCTTCCGTAGAGATTTCACTGAAAGCATTTGTGAATGAAGAATTAAAGAGTTGCCTGTTTTCCTGAACTTTAGTCAATGTGTGGTCAATAATTATCGTGCATCATGACAATGCAGCCAACTTGTTCCAGAAAGTAGTGGAAAATTTCTGAATGGTTTTAAAGTTGGAAATTGTTAAAGGAAGTGTAAGGCCAAAAAAAACTTGGTACGGTTAATTTTCAATCTTACAGGAGAAATTCAAAGAAATTTGTGCGAAATGCAACATTCCACAAAAGAGTCTTCTGCAATTTTTTTCTTCAAACATACTCACAAACAATTAAATCATGTCCAAAAGACATCACCTCAATATCAATGTGAAGAATATATGGTGCATATCAAGAACAACAATGCAAAACAACATATGCTGGAAATGTAAAAAAACATGGAATGGTATGAAAATACTCAGCAGATCAGGCTGCTTTTGTAGTGACGAGAAGCATTTAACACTTCAGAGCAATTGCTCTGAGGTTTTTATCTGGCGGTGTTGTCAAAATTAGCATCCTCCTCTCCCCTCCTTTTTTAGTATTCTGAAGGGATTATTCTCCCTGCAACACCTTGGTCTATTTGTCAGTCACCCTCAGCTCACACTTCTCCTCAGTCAGCGCCTTCACTGAAAACTATGAGAAAACAAAATTGCTTCATCTCCTTTCATGTCACTGTCCAAGGACTCAAACACTCTCAGGTGAAACAGCAATTTACTATGCTTCTGTCAGCCTACTATATTATATTCATTGGTCACAATTCATTTACAATGAGAAGGTCAAATCCTTGTTAGGGACTGCTTTGTGGATTGCCTCCGTTTAGCCTGCAAGCTTGACATTGCAGTTCCCTTCACCAGTCATTTAATGTTCTGCTCATGCACATTCTGATAGCTCAATCTTCAGCCACCTCTGTTGTTTCAAAATATTTTTAATCAGCCTGTTCAAGGACGTTTTGACACATCTCTGGTGCAGGTAGGACCTGAATCCAGGCCTTTTTGGCCCAGAGACAGGGGCAGTACTACACAAGAGCCACACCATATGTTGTTTCAATGAAACTCATTGCCAATTGGAAAATTGTCACCTCATTTTTCAATTAGGCACTTCACATGTTACTGGACTCATTGGTTGTTAAGTTTAATTTTAAATCATAACCTCTGTCCTCCTATTCTTGGCCAACAGCTGTTGGTGGTAATTCTATTATTCCCTTTCAAACCCATTATTTACTTTTCACACTCATTCTATTGCCATTTCCTTTGACCATTCCCATCATCTCTTCTATCATTTTATACCTCATGCCTTTCACCATATCACAGACCTTCCCTGCTGTTTTGCTCCCTCGTCCTTTCCTTTCCCTGTATGGGTATGACCTGCCTATACTGCACACAAAACAAAACCTTTCACTGTACCTGGGTACATGTGACAATTATGAATGAAATCAAGCCATATTACATCTCTAAAATTTTCCAGTTCTGGCGAAGGGTCAGCGACCTGAAATATTAATTGAAACATGCATGTGTGTGTCTATCTGTGTGTGTGTCTGTCTGTCTGTCTGTGTGCGTGTGTGTGTGTGTGTGTCTGTCTATCTGTGTGTGTGTGTGTCTGTGTGTGTGTGTCTGTCTATCTGTGTGTCTCTGTGTGTGTGTCTGTGCGTGTGTGTCTGTGTGTGTGTGTGTGTGTGTGTGTGTGTCTGTCTATGTCTGATTTAGACGGGTAAATATTTGTGCTTTTCTATATCAAGCTGTGTGAATCAGAGTAACATCTATGATGCAGAATTAGTTCTGTTTCCACAATAAATCAATAATGTTGCTGTTTCTTGAACGAACCTGGTTGATTTTTATTTAATTCTAAACCCACCATAGATAAGGCATATAAATGGCAATTGGGTAAATTATTTAAATTTATTTTTGACCAATGGAATGGTGGGACTGGAAAGAGGGACTACACACTCCAACCTCGGTTGTAACACTTTCAAAAGTGAATTTGATAAGCACCTGAAAGGGAAACAAAACACAGGGTTTACAGGAAATCATGGGGAAGTAGAACCAGCTCAACTACTCTTGCAAGAATTTGTACGGAATTGATGGACTAACTGAACTGCATCTGTACTGTACCCATTCTACATGATCCCAAATGACACGATGTTGCATTGGCAATACCTCTGGGATTGTCCCTTTATTATGTTTTTCCTAATCCGTGGTGAAGTATCACAAACGTCACAGGTAATCACTAACAAAACAGAATAGGATAAAAACTAAGAGTGACAGTCGGCAATGCAGCCCCTTGAGTTTGCTCCATTGTTCCATTTGATCATGGCTGATCTCATCTCGGCCTCCTACCGCTTTCTTGACAACTCTGCATAACCCTTCAAGCCATTACTAATTTAAAATCTGTCTATCTCCTCCTTAATTTTTTTCAGTGTCCCAATATCTGCCATACTCAGTGGTAGTGAATTCCACAAATTCACAACTCTATGCTTTAGTGTACCATGTGCATCACAGATTGTGTGCCTTGGGAAGATTATCAATTTACTAAAATAAGGGATGGTTATGAATGGTATTATCTCAGTGACAAATGATCACCACTCAGATGTCACGGTAATCATTGCAGAAACCATGGTCATATAGTTTATGTTTCTAAATGCTTTGTAACTCGGGTTAGAAGCAAAACTGTTTAATGTTGTATTAAGAAAGTGGTCAATACGAAAGGGCTTGGAAAGGTGGGCTGATAATTGACAAATGTCACTAACTGTAAACAAAATAAAAAGTAAGAGCATTAAGAAAGGTAACAGTGAGAATATAACAGAATCAATTGATTCTATCACTGGGCTAGAAATCTACCACTGTACAAAAGGTTATGTGAAAAAATGTTGGGCTTTCAAATTAGCATTTGAGAAATCTGGCACATTCACTTCATTCTTTTGTCCAAATACTCCAGATGTCACCGCACTAATTGTAAATTATACAAAATCGTATCCTGCGCACAATCCCTCAAGAAGCAGTTCAGAGCAACGATAAAATTACTTCCCTTTTCGAGGCAAAATTTGCAGTAACATAAGGATTGTTCTGTCTTTGCCTTCATATAAAATTAGACCAGAACTGTTGACTATTATCCATTCCTGAGCAATTAATGGCAATTTCCAAAAATGGTTGCCTTCTCAGAGGCATTCCAGGAAATTTCAAACAGGCATCTTTTAACAACAGCAAAAAGAACTGGTATTGGCAGGTTATGATGTGATGACACAAATTAGTTCACTTAAAAAAGCGGACAGACATGACAAATTCCTTACACAAAATATTCTCTACAAACGAGGAGCCAAGTCAGTGCAGCCCACAAAAAGGTGGATTTCTGTCTGTGCCACCTGCTGGAACAAGGCAGGTACGTTTTCAAAACGTACCAGATGGCTTAGCTGCCAATAGTCACAGCCACTTTCAAATGTTGGATTAACCATCTATCCATTAAGGTGCCAGTATTAAAACTTTCACTCATAGTCAGTGAGACTCTCTTTAAAGATATAGATCTAGAGTCATTATTATTGGACTCCCAAGCAAAATTCTGGCTGTGCCCCAACCTGCAACTTTACCGTCAGCTGAAGACCTAGGAGTAAAAGGATCCCTGATTGTATTTCACTGTCCTTTAAGTCGGTGAGTCCCTGATTGCCTCAGAAAATAAGTTTAAGACCATTCAGCCCCTTAAGCCTGCTCAAATATTGTACATGACGGCTGATCATCTACATCAATGCTGTAAAGAACATAAGAACTTGGAGTAGGAGTAGGTAATTCAGCCTCTCGATCCTCCTTCACCATTTGATATAATCACGGCTGCTCTCATATCAGCCTCAACTCCATTTTCCTGACCACTCTCCATAACGTTTCAACCCGTTTCTAATTAAAAATCTTTCTAATGCCTCCCTAAATTTACTTGGTATCCCAGCATCCATTGCAGTCTGGGGTAGTGAAGTCCACAGATTCATGGCCCTTTGAGAAAAAAAGTAATTTCTTGTCTCGGTTTTAAATCTGCTTCCCCTAAGCTTAAAACTGTGACCTCTCATTCTACTTTGCCCCACGAGGAAATATCCTTTCTACACCTATTTTGTCAATCCCCTTTAGCATCTTATGTACTTCAATTAGATCACTTATTCTTCTAAGCACCAGACAGTATAGGCTTTAACTGCTCAATCTCTCTTCATAAGACAAACCCCTCATCTCTGGAATCAATGTAGTGAACTTTCTCTGAACTGTGTCCAATACAACTAAATTCCTCCTCAAGGGGGCAAATTGTATACCAAATACTCCATGTGCAGTCTCATTAATGCCTTGTACAGCTGAAGCAACACTTCCCTACTTTTATGCTCTATTCCCTTAGCAATAAATGCCAATATATTCCTACCCATTCCCCATATCCCTTGGAGGCATTAGTAATTAATCGATCTCTGCTATGAACTAACTAAATGACTGAGCTTCCATAACCCTCTGGGGTACAGGATTTCAAAAATTCACCAGACACTGAGTGAGGAAGTTCCTCCTCATTGCAATCTTAAATAGGTTGCTGCAACCACAACTGCAACTTGACCTCAGTGCCAATGGGGCCAATTTTGGGCCACCTACTTTTTCCAGCAGGCCTTTGACACTTCTTGTTGATGGTATGTTTCTGAAGCCCATTGTGACCCCAATCTGTCATAGGCAAATGAGCCCAGCAGCATTATGTAGCACTAGAAACAAGTGCTAACACTCAGTTATGTGAAATTCATCATTTTAAAGCAGACAGTAGAAAGGGGTTCAGAATAGAAAAGTGTGTTGTTTTGTTGGAAAGGGAAAAAAAAAACAGGGATAATTCAATGAATAAGATCAACATGAAAAATATACTTTCCATTTAATGAAAGTCAACATCAGTCGACTGACTCTTTCATCAGCACTGTGATAGATAGTGCACACATAAACACAGGTTCCAAGAACAGGATAATACAAATATTAAATATATTAACAGCACTAAAGAAAAGAATAACTTATACACATGGTAAGGTTTCAAGATTTACAAATGTGTTACTTAACAGTAGTATCTCAAACTTCATTAAATTAACAATGCATCTTTTAAATAGAATCATAATTCACTAAAAATAATCTTCGAATAATCCAAACTATTAAAAAGACTCCAGGTTCTTCAAGTGACAAGCATTCCCACGTAAATTTGAGTGCTGCCAGGACGAAGCCAGGGAGGCTGCAGGAAGCTTGTTTCCAAAAAGTCACTGCAAATAGCGTTTTTGTTTAAAAAAAGTTTGTTTGTTTAAAGCCAGGCGGTGAATTCTGAATTTTGGAGGAGACCAGCTGATGTGAAGGACTGGGATCGCCGTCTGTGCCCATTATTCTCAACCTGTGTCTGCTTTAACAAATCTCTGTAGAACTGTGATTTGAGGAATCTGGGATAAGAGTCTTTCTCCATCAGGGTGTGCACTTTACTCTGTGCCAAGTCAAAACAGGATAAAGTAGGTAGCAGAACATTCTTCTTAGTCACCTCTTTGGTTTGAAAATCAATATTCACCTGTGAAGTAGAATTAGTAGAGAGTTATTTAAAGAACAGGTGTTTTTTTCAAAAAAAAAATCATCCAATTACCTTCCTGGCCTCTATATGCATTTGGCTCCATAAAGTGTGCCCACAATATCATTTTATAATCACATCTGACAAAGATTTCTAACAGTGCACTTTTTTTGTACTGTAACAAAATATAAAGTGCAATTCTCGCACCATTTCCAGTCACATGTGCAACTCTGACTGCTTTTTATGCTCTGGTTTGAAAAGTCTTTACTTTGAAGAAAATAAGGAGGCTTTACGAAAGAAAAAGACTCCTTTCAAAGGGAAGCTAGAATCATAGATTCCCTATAATGCAAAAAGAGGCTATTTGGTCCATTGAGTCCACACCAAGCCTCCAAAGAGCATCCCACTCAGACCAACCCACCCTATTCCCACAACCCCACATTTCCCATGGCCAACCCACCTAACCTACACATCTTTGGACTGCAGGAGGAAACTAGAGCACCCAATGGAATCCTATGCAGACACAGGGAGAACATGCAAACTCCACACAGTCAAGGTGGCCTGATTGAAGCAAGGACCTTGAAGGTCTGGGAACAAACTAGCCAAACAAACAAGGGAAATAGGGAAACAGTCCGATGACTATGCCCTTCATTCCTGTTCAGACTTTTCCCATGTACACGACATGGTAAAAGGTTTCATTTTGCATTCTAAACAAGCTGCTGGATCACTGAAGTTTTGGTGATTGAAGTTTTTGGTTAATATTTTATTGCATGCTATCCTATTCTGCACAATGGAGGGTACTCCATACATTGGAACGCACTGATCCAGTCCAATACCCAGTAATATATATAAAACACAAGGGAGTGGATTCAGCCTGTTGTGTCTATGCCAGTTAACACTATTCCCAATTTTCTCAGTAAGTTTTTATTTTAAGTGTTTATCAACCTCTTTTGGATATTTCTATTGAGTCTACATTCGCCGCTCTTTCAGGTATATATTCCAGAAAACCGTTCTAAAGATAAATGATCGTCATAAATGTTCAATTTTCTTAAATCTGCTTCTTTATAAAAGGTATCTTAATAAATCTATTGCAGAATCACAATCTGTCCCTTACTTCTTTTGGGGCATCAGTTTCGATAAAATCCGAATAGATTTTCTTTGCCTTAGAGGCTAGTTTTGCAGGTGATTTGGTTTTCTTGTAGTCTTCACAGGCCATCCAGAATTGAATGTTCTCCTCACTGTACTCTGACTGTAGAAAAGCTCGAAAGAGACCCAAGCCAGCTTTAGGAGAAAACAGAATGAGGGCAACTATAAATATTTATTCCACCTGCTTGTTTAACCACACTGGTTAGTTACTATACTTTCAAAGACAATTTAATATGCAAGTTATTCTTCTAGCATTCTCTGGGGTTTTTTTTAATATAAAAGAAAGGTGCATAAATCGATCATCTTTTGGAATGGACCCACAATCCAGGCACAAATTGGAGGTCCCATTTACAGAAATTTAACAATTATGCATTCTACAATAGATCTAAGTGAGCTGAGTTAGAAACATTTCACTTCATATTAACTCCAGCCATTACATCTATTGATAAATACTGTCAGTAACTGCCTTGCTGGCAATCCATATTTTTACCCAGAGTCAATGAGTAATACTTACATTTATGTGCTAGGAGCTGGTCCAGTGACTCACTCCATTTAGATGGCTCGTCAGGAGGCGCACTAGGGAAAAAAAGAAAAAACTTTATGAATCTCAAAATTTATTAAAAACAACTGATTAATAGGGTAAGTAAAACGATTGCTTTGCAGGTGCAAAAAGATCATGTTCCGCATTTCGCTTCGGCAAACTTGTTGATGCAAATGGAAAGTTTCCTTGCATTATGCAGTCTGCAGAAAAATGATTCAGAGCCTCAACCTAACTCTCTGTACGCTGCAAAACAGGTCAGTGCAGAAGTACAGGAAAACAGTTGACATTTTGGCGTTTATTTGCTGCAATTGAAACTGACCGCTAATCTTTTTTTAAAAAACCATTGTCAACAGCACCCACCAGCAACGCTTGACCACATTACAATGATAGCTGTCAACAGATGAGATGCAGGCAAAGTCTTAATTCGGACTGAGGTGGCCAAGTATCTGAAAGTCTATAGAGAACATCAGCACCCAACCCCCACCCCCAGCATGTTGTTTGGTTAGAAATAATATTTCAGAATTACTAATTTGTTACTCTAAAGGTATGTGCATGCTTGGAATCTCAGCAATTAAGCTGTTCCAACAGGAACAAAAAATGGTTTTGATTCCTTTTATTTTATGGCTACATTTAAATAATGCAGCCCGTTCAGACGACACTAGTTGTTAGTGTACAGCCACAGGAAGAGACTGTTTCGAGTTTAAGAAAACCAAATGGACCACAAGTGCACGGCATTCACTCGCAAAGAAACTTTTCCAACCACTAGCATATTCGGTTATTTAACAATGCTCAAAGTTATCCTGAGTTTTATCCCCCTTTTAAAATCTGATCCATAACTATAGAATCCCTACAGTGTGGGAGCAGGCCATTCGGCCCATTGAGTCCACGCCAACCATCCGAAGAGCATCCCACCTAGACCCAGCCCCCCTACCCTATCACTGTAACACTACATTCCCCATGACTGATCCACCTAGCCTGCATATCCCTGGAAACTATGGAGCAATTTAGCACAGCCAACCCACCTAACGTGCACATCTTTGGACTATGGGAGAAACCAGGGCACCCAAACGAAATCCACACAGACACGGGGAGAATGTGCAAATTCCACACAGACAGTCGCCCGAGGCTGGAGCTGAACCCATGTCACTAGCATCGTGAGGCAACAGCGCTAACCGCTGAGTCACCGTGCCGCCCCAAAATAATAGCATGGTTCAGAAAACCAGTACTACACCAAAACTCACTTTGATTTTTCAGGTTTAGTGGGGCATGGTACAAAGATTTCCCGGGATTCTGCCTTCTGCAGGAGGAGGCTTAACCGATTCCGCTTCTCTTTAAGTCTGGAAAATATAAAGTTGGTAAATTGTATTAGGAATTGTGAAGCAATAGTCTGGAAACAGTACAGCACACAGGGATTACCACTGTATATAAAAAAATTGTGCACCCTCACCATTTCCTCCAACTGAACCATAACTATTCAATCTTGTGTAGGTTAATACAATAGAATATTCCGTCATTAAAACACAATCATATCCAAGGCAATGAATATACAAGTGTATGGAGTTTAAGAGAAAGTGGAGGAAGGGAGCAAAAGTTAACCTTACCTATTCATCAGGAAACAATTTGCATTGAAATCAATGCAGAATAAGGTGGCTGGGCAAATTGTGCAGAATATTTCGAGTTGGAAAGTTAAGCTAAAATTATTACAGTGATTCTGATCCGAAAACATTTAGCTAGAATGGACAATACAAATACAGCTCAGCTGTATTGGTCCATACTTCACACAAGGCAGCTCAACCATCTAACCCCAGCACACCCTTCCTCCTCCCCCTCATGTAAATAGTCAACTTCCCTTAGCTCGTTTACACCATTTGCCTCAATCACTTTTGGTGGTAACAATTCTCACATCTTGACCACCCACTGAAGTAAAGAAGTCTCTCCTAAATTTCTGAAGAAGGGCCCCGACCCGAAACGTCAGCTTTCCTCTGTCTCGCCTGCTGTGTTCCTCCAGCTCCACATTGTTATCTCCTAAATTCTTTACTGGTTTTATTATTGAACTGGATTTGGGGGCCTCTATATCAAGTCTTCACTACAACAAATAAGCTCCATTTGCAGAATATGCACACTCATCCTTCTCCTCATCCAAAACGCCTTTCTGTAAGCAGGAGCACAGTTAACAGACCAACCTGTAATTAACAAAATAGGTCTGAACGGTGCTTTGAAAAAATAATGCATTTTTGAAACACCGTGGTATAAAACAAGTTTCCGTGTTCATTCTGATCTGCTCAACAATGGGACAGATTGTCGGCTGAACAAAATAGATGAATAATATTGTCCTGTGCTATTTATTTAGTTACACGCTAAACTTTTGTGGTAACTTTATATTTGCAGTTATTCCAGATGTACAGATTCTGGTCTGCTCAACAAGGGGACAGATGCAATTATCAGCTGAACAAAACAAATGACAAAATAATAATACTGTCCTGTACTTTAAATTGTCACGTACTTAGTTAAAGCTAAACTTTTGCTATGAGCTTATATTTGCAGTTTATTCTAGATGTCTAACCCATTCTAAAACTTTATACCCAGAGATATCAAAGCCGCTGCTTTCACAATCCAGGAATCTTTCAGATCATATTACACTACATTACCTGTTTTTATTCTCGCCTTTCCCCTCCTGGTTTTCCTGTTTCATGATCCTGTATGGCTCTTCTTTGGGAGCTGACAGGTTGAGCTGCGGGAACAAGAACAGTACAGTCTGCATGATTTCCCCGGCGTTGGAGCTAGAGATGGAGATGCTTCTACCAACCGACTTCCCTAGTGCACAGGTTGTGAATATTCAGTCAGCGTTGCTTCAAGCAGGTTAAAAAAGCTGCAAGCCCAGTGACTTTGTGAAAGCTAATTGGCTGCTGAGTGCTTGGACCCTCCCAGTTCAATGACTTCAGGAGATCAGCTCCAGTGGCTACAAAGCAAAAAAAAAATTGCACCTATTAGCTGCTAACCTACAACTTCTGTCAAACCACAGTGAGCATTCAGAGACTTCGCGTCTGACGTCAGCAGTTAAAAATATGCATTGCATTAGGACTAACTGTGCAATGATAACGATCAACATAAATGAACCAGCTGTCAGACCCCGCTGTACTATTGTGGGAACTAACACAGTACCTGTCTCGACTGGACGGGATGCTTTGTGCAGAGCTGCTGTCGTCGGCCAGTTTGATGAACCTAGCGTTATACACATTTCAAGACCTCCTCTCGCGGCCTCTGCTGGAGAGCCAGATGAGGCAGGGAAGCGGGCAAAGTTTCAGTTGTGAAGCCAAGGGGACTGTTGAGTGAGATTTGCATGTGTGCTCAGGTGAATCGCTTCTCTAGCGAAGGGGATAAAGGGTTGGGTTGCCGAGTAACAGGAGGATATTGTAGTCATACTGGAAAAGGTAAAAATAAACAAAACAAGAGTAGCTTAAAAGAAAGGGCAAGTCAATCCTCAAAAATGTCAGCATTTACATTCAGGTTACTCAGGGAAGTGGGGTAGTAATTGTAGAGATTATGGTCGTAATTTTCCAAGATTCCTTGTTTAAAGGGATGATGCCAGAGAACTGACAATTTGCAACTTGAAAACTCCTGTTTAAAAGAGGAGGGGGATAAACTCAGCAACTACGTGCCAGCCAGACTAACTTTGGACAATTTTACAGAGAGTAACCTGGGACTCAACTCATAGACATATAAAAAGATATGGACTCATAGATGAAAGTCAGCATGGATTTATAAGAGACGATAGACAAAATCTTATCAGGGCCTTCACGGTTTGCACCACCCTTCGTCTGCAGACATTTGTGTCTAATATTTCCCCACAATCCTCATGGCATCTCCCTGATCCACTTGCTAGATGCTCAGGGAGCACAGGGCACACTAACATTGAAAGGTTGCTGGAGAGTCACTTTGCAAGCAGGGAGGGGCAGTTGGGATACAGAGCAGACCAGGCTGCAACTCAGGGCTGCTTGCTCGCACTTTTAATGCCTGCTGACTTAGCACCTACCTGCATGCTCGTAGTATCCCTGCCATGCCATGCCGGCTGGCATGCTGGTGCTACAGATGGAGTCTAAAGTCTGACAGTATCGGCATATTGACATGCTCTTCTGCACAGACACACAGACATGCTGTTTGTTATACATGTTTGTAAGGTATGTCTGGTGATGGGGCTGTGGTAAGTATGTTGCGATATAGCATGCTATGACATCAATCTAAAAACTGCAGCTTGAGCCAGCTGCCTGTGCAACAAACACACTGCACATTTATTCAACCAAAAGAAGGGAGTCCTCTGTCAGGCATGGGTATCAATATGTTAGTCATGGGTATACCGTGTACTCAGTCCAGGGACTTGGGAACTGTCAATCATCAGAGTGGTCAGGGGATCTGTCCAGGACAGTCTGGGGAGTGGACAACAGTCAGCAAGGAGCTGCCAAGACAACGGTCAGAGCTCTGGTCAGTTATGCCTAGAGGCTGCTCGTCAAGGTGTGTAGGCAACACAGCATTGGAGGGTGTAATAGGCTACAGGACGGTAGTAGTGACCACCACCATGGCCTCTGCAGACGGCATCACCAAGGTGTAATATCAGGGTTGAGGAGCACGGAGGACAGTTAGAAGTGAAGTTCAGTATTTTTGGGTAGTGCAGGATAAAAGAGGACATGGAGGTTCCGACGGGAGCTTGGTGACAAGGTAGAGCCCACTGCAGATGGTGCCTACAGTGAGCCGTATCTCCCTGCCATTCCCTTGATGCAAAATACAACTGGAAAATCCTGAGAGTCGGTGGCATTTTGATGGGTCAAAGCATGAGACCCACGTCTGCTGGATGCCAGGACAGGGCAAAGACATGAAACAAAGGTTCACTAACTCCAGCCACATTTGCAATAATTCCTTTGCCCATTTGCAATGCATGCAGAGTGAATGTGCTCAGCCTTCAAATTCTGCTCAAAGGTGATTTGCACCATAACATCAGTGCTTGCAGGTCTAATATTGTCATTTCAATGATGCAGGAGTTCGTGGCAATGATTTAAAAAGAGGTAAACGGTGGCCAAAATTGTCGCATCATTTGTGAAACTTCCAAGTGGGATCTGGAACAAGGACGCATCATTATATTTCATGTATGTACAATGGAGGACTGTACTGAATGCAATGAGAGGGTAAATGATTGATGTGGGTCTGGATGGGGATAATATCAGAGCCGAACACAGCAGACACTCCCTCCTTAATGTAATGTGTTGGTCACTCACTGGGTGTAACATCTTCACCAAGTTGCTGCACATGCTCCAACCAGGCCATGGTGGAGCAGAGGATACGGTTGATGATGGGTCTTCTCTTTGCTCCTACAACAGCAATAGGGTCCCCCTGGTCTTAACTTACCACCCCACAACCATTCACATCCAAAGGATCATTAGCCACCATTTCTGCCACCTCCAGCAGTATGTCACCACTAGACACATCTTCCTCTTCCCTGCCTTGTCAGCTTCTGCAGGAAACGCTCCCTCCAGAACACCTTGGTCCAATCCCAATAACTCCCCAACCCCCACGGCACCTTCCCATGCACTCGCAGATTCCTCACTATCCAAGGCCCCGGACACACCTTCTAGGTGAAGCAGCGCTTTAACTGCACTTCATTCACTCTGGTCTACTGCATTCGCTGCTCACAATGTGATCTCCTCTATACTGGGGAGATGAAATGCAGACTGGGTGACCACTTTGCAGAACACCTACATTCTGTCCACAAACATGACCCTGAGCTTCCTGTTGCCTGCCACTTCAACACACCACCGTGTTTCCTGGCCAACATCTCCACCTCAAGCTTGCTGCAGTGTTCCAGCGAAGATCAGCGTCAGTTGGAAGAACAGCATCTCATTTTCCATTTGGGAATGTGCAGCCTTCAGGACTCAATATTGAGGTTAATAATTTCAGGGCCCAAGCACATTCTCCCATGTCCTTACCCCAATGCCCACACACCAGGCCTTGTCATCACATGGGCAGTTACCACACAACCCATTGTCAGCTACTAATGGTCCCCATTAGCAGTTAATGATTCCCCAGGTTGCCCTTTACCTATTTATTTGCCTGCTCAACCATTTTTTCTCGTCTCTCTGGGTTCCATGTCCGCCTATCGTTTACTCCCCTCTCCTCCCCCCACCACACCTTCAGCATATATACCAACATTTTCCCAGCTACAATCAGTTCTGAAGAAGGATCACTGACCCCAAAATATACTCTGCTTTCTCTTCACCAATGCTGCCAGACCTGCTGAGCTTTTTCCAGCGATTTCTGCTCTTGTTTCTGATGAGGCTGCAGTTTTGCTGTTTGGACCAATCTGAGATGTATAAACTGGACAGAGAGTGTGTAGCACCCTCCTGGAGTACTGTGCTCTGAACAATGGGAACTGGCAATGAGGCGATGTGCTGGATGCCAAAGAACTGGGAGAATGGAAGTTTTCCAAGGAAGACAAAGAGGACATTGTGGAGGAGGAAGCTGTTCTTGTGCCTGACAGAGCTCAGTTACATTGGATGCTACAAGCCAGACAGGACCTGACAAGGTGCAACAGATCATTGTGGATTATTACTAGTTGTTGGTTGTAATGGTTTGTGTTGTGGGGGTGAACTGCAGCCGCTACCCATTCTGTTTGTGTTTGCTTTCGGTGGCTGTAATTTAAAGCTCATGTTTATATTTGTCTGATTGCTTGCCTGAATGTGATGTTCCCTTACTGGACAGTTGCAAAATGTGGGTCTCCAGTGGATATCAGAAGCAAACTCTCAGTGACTTAGAGAAGGGTTTTAGATGGGGTATAGCTAAGGGCAGAGAAACTGTGTGACCTGGTGGTCAAACAGCAACAAGGGTGTGAGACTGGGGCTGTAAGTGCGAGGAAGTGTCAGCTGTGCCGGATATATACTGTGGGCAGCATGGTCATGTGCCTGCTGTGCCATAATGTTTGCCAGTGAGGGGCAATGCCAGATGGCCAGTGGCTGTCCAGGTGCACAACGGCCTTTTAAAGATGGTGCAAGCGCAAGGGATGTAAGGCTTTCTAGGAATATCTCCTGAATGGCACTTTGTTTTGGGAATAATACACAGCTAAGTGGGGCAAGGGAGACTCCAAAGTGGGAGGGCAGATAGTTAATGAGGTGCGTTTAGACATTAAACAATCATACTTGGCCCCAATCATACTGGGGGAAAAGTCTTCCAAGAAATTTGACATAACTGGCAGTTCGGCAAAAAAATGTAAGATTAAGTCCAAATTGTTTTTAGCGATCTTTACTTAGTGCTTTCATGAAGGAACAGGGCAGGTTGATGATAGTATTTCATGAAGTGCTTTACATTATACTTGCTAGCAATGTTAGTAACTAGTAATTCAGCAGTAACTTCTAAAATGGCATTGGATAAATGTTTGCAAGGAAAAGAATTGCAGGGCTATGAGAAAGAATAAGGGAGTGGGATTAATTGGAGAGTTCTATTAAAGAAGCTGAACAAACAAAGTGGGGCTGAATGGCCTCCTGTGCTGTATCACAATGAGTCTAAGTAACAATGTTAAAATAATTTCACATGTGCATGATATTTTGTAATGTTGGTGGAATCAAAATACCATTTCTATAACCAAAATAATGCAGTAAAGGACACTATATGATTTGAATTTGTCCAATGCAAGTTGTAGATTTTTGCACAGAAAGCTGGTCTGCAACATGCTGCTCAGACATTGGCTCAAACTCATGTTTTGCTTCTTGTAGCTTGTCTTGACCACATTCATATGAGGTTATTTTAGGCACCAGCACATTCTCACCTGCACTGGTAAGAACCCATGCTCACCACAACATTAAGGATGTGGACTCTGGTCTGTTAGCAATAACAGGGAAGAGGTCCCAAGTTAGAGGAACTCTTGAATTCCTATGGTGTGGGTTTGGCAGAGGAACAAGAGATTTCTGTACATCCAAAGGATGAGGGTCTGGGTCTATGCTGTCTGCACTTCCCAATTCAAACTAGTTCTGCGTAACTTGAAACCGCAGTGCTCGGTACAGTAGCTCCTGTATTTCACTTCCTCCAACTCTACCGTCAATATGTGGGCAAGATCTTAATATCGAAGATGCTGGAGATCTAAAATAGTTAACAGGCCATCAGCTGTACAGAAGGGGAAATGGAGTTACTTTTCAGGTTAATGATCCTTCATCAGAACTGGATGACGGTAGAAATTTATTGGATTCTGAACAACTACATAGCCGAGTTAAAATGGGGTGTATGGTTGATCAAGAACAAAGGAAAAGACTGGAGATATCAGGGAGAGCAGGGGTGAATAAATGACAAAAGCGATAATGGTGTAAAGGGATTGGTCAGGCATGGTGTCCCAGAATTTTCAATGGCCTGTTAGTTGCATCCGTCAGTGTAATATACTCATTGCTCACGGAGGACGGGTAGGCTGATAATGATGCATTGAGGCACCTCGATGATCAAGCCATACATTGTGTATCTCTTTAACTTAGGAAATTTAAATACTGTGTAATAAACATAGGAAGGAGAGAGAAGTGAGGTTACATAGAAGGAGAAAATTCAATGCCGAATCAGACACAGAAAGAGAACTGAGGAAAGAGGGAAAATAAATTTGGTGTTTACTGCGCACAAATTGATTCCTACATTTCCTACCAGTGGCCACATTGGCATAAAGCACTTTAGGGTGACCCGTAGTTGTGTCAAGCACCATTAAAGTGCAAATCTTTCTTTCTGCATGTGCAAAAGTGGAAGATCTAAGGAAAAGTAAAAGCAGCAACAGTGGTGGCAATTTTAACTGGACTTTATCCTGGGTGAGCAATGGATGCCATGTGTGTGACGTCTCCTGTGCATAAAGCTGGAGGCCCAAACCTTTCATGCCTTTGTTGGGTGAGCTGTATTTAGCATTTTACAAATTGTGGGGTGTGGGGGGGGAGCGGGCGTGGGCAGGTGGGAACGAAGAGGGCTGGTAGCAGTATTGGAAATGTAAAACTGAGAAAGCAGTACGCTGAGAAGCTGAGTCAGACATCAGATGCCAGAGTCGCAGAATAGAGGACATTCTCAGGAAACAACTTAGCAGAGCAACACTGATCTTGAATATAAAATAAAAATCAGAAAATATTGGAACTATTAGCAGCTCAGATAACATCTGTGGAGAGTGAAACCAATTGACCATTTCAGGTCAATGACCTTTCACCCACTATTACCCTGAAATGTTAACTCTGCTTCTCTCTCCATCGATGCTGCCAGACCTGCTGAGTTTCTTCAGCATTTTCTGCCTCTACTTCAGATTTCCAGTATCTGCAGTATTTTGTATCAGTACTTCTGGTAACACGTACGAAATCAAGTGTCGTGACCACAGATCATAAACTTTAACTTCAACATGTGCTTTTTGATAAAATGGACATATAACCAAAATTGACTTCAGATGTAAACTCAGAAGTGTCTAGAGACAAAGACTCTATCACACCTAAAGGGATATTAAGTGAATGTAATCTGTGAGTTATCTGAAACTGTGAACAATTTGGGAGAAAAACTGCAGTCTGGGTGAGAGCCATGTTTTGTCCTTTCAAGAATACATAAGAATAGGAGTTAAAGTCAATTCAATGCTGGTCTGTGTCTGCCAGTGCACTGGTGAGCTGAGGTACTCATGTCGAAGCCTGAATTTGAGCTCTAGTATGTTATGTTTGATTCAGTTGATGAAACAAACACTAGTCACACCCGCATTACAGTTAAAAGACTTTTTTCCTCTGAGTGCTGGATGTAGCTAGCCAGCAAATCAGTCGAAAGGAAACAGGACATAAGGAGGACCCTTGATGAAGGGTCTCGGCCCAAAACGTCAAGCTTTCCTGCTCCTATGATGCTGCTTGGCCTGCTGTGTTCATCCAGCTCCACACCTTGTTATCCTGGAATCAACCTGTTCAGGTTTCAATGTTCTATTATCGACTGTTCACAAATGATCCACAGAGACTGAAATATATACTTTTTCACTTTTATCACTCCCTTTGCGTTTCTCATCTGTGTGTTTGCAGATTGTGTTATTATTTATACTTACATTTGGTAAGTAATAAACTCACTGTTTTGTTAACTCAAGGAAACCCGGTTCAATTGGCTCTTTTTAAAACTTTCCTTTTAGAAAAATTCATCCGGTCTGGTCGAAAGATGTATGGATCCTTTGTCAATGAATGTTGTTGCGCCTAACCAAGGGTGGGGGCATGGGATGGGGGTGGGGGGGGGGGGGGGGCGTGGTGGTGGTGATGCAGATGAATAAAGAAGGGGAGCCAGTTCACCCCTTATCACTCAGGACATGACAACCTGGGTCAGCCCACCTGGAACTGTAGTAACTCAAGGAACCTCGCTCAGGGTCTGGTTGTAACAGAACAGGGGATTTCATGTAAGAAAACAGTTGCAAGTTCTTTCTAAGTGACTTCTTTAAGGTCCTGTGTTGGACGAATGGTTGCTCAATGGCTAGCACTGTCAGACAAGTGTGTACATGGGTATATGTGTGTGTACAAGTACAACCCATGAACCTAAAGTGCCATGACCTGCAAAGCACCCTGATGTTTACGTGTTCATAAGGCTTTGCCAGAAAATTGTGTCACGCCTCAGATGCAGGGACATCAGTTGCTGGGCAATAAACAATTTGTCTGTAAGCTTTAACTGTAAACTGTTGCATTTTCGAGCAGAAGTAGGGCAGGATGAAGATGTAAATTACACCCAATTTATTTTCTGTGTTCTGATGAACAAAAGCAGGCCATTCATAATACACTCTATTGAAAGAGGAATTAGAGAATGAGTCATTTTTAGTGAGTTGATTGACTAAAACTTAGACCTTGAGAATCATTGTGCATGACGACTAACGTGGTGTAGTATGCAAGGAAGATCATCAGACAGGAACTGAGTAGATGCATACTTTGCACCTTATCAGTCAATAAAATCAAACATTTTACAGCTTGGGCCACTTGGCCCCTTCAAGCAGTAAGCTTCCTCTGAAGTTCTGCAGTGCTACTTTGCTGACAGCCTCTGAGACTGGGCCTAACCACAATTTAACCAAACTGTTGGTCTTTCTTAAACCTTCATGTTTTTGGAAATACACAATGCGAGCAATTAAAAAAGAAATGTCACTCTAATTTTGACCGCAGATGCATGAGAAATGCGACCAGAATTCCCCTCCTCCGATGTAAAGGGGTCTGTTAAATAAGCAGTATTTCTGTGTTGGGGAAATTTTGGGAGGAAATTAATCCCTATAACCTTCAAAGTAACCACCTGTGATAATTCCACTTGGACTTTTTTTTTAATTCACTGGCCAAGCTTACACTGGGTTCCCAAGGCTTCTTATTTTTGTTGGTGCAATTTAGAGAAAACTTCAATTTGTGGTGGACTCAGAAGATCATACAGGAAAAAGGGAGGCCATTTTCTTCATTGTTCCTGTGCCAGGTTTCTGAAAGAGCTGTGCAATTAATCCCACACCCCTACCCATATCAAATTCCTTTTTAAACTTTACTATTGAATCTGCTTTCAGATTATAGCTTCCAACTTATTGCGTCTCTGTTTTCCTCCCTTCTGGTCCTTCCTTGCTTAAAGTACCCTGGAGAAAAATTTATTTGGAATGGTCACCAGTGCTGAGGAAGTGGTCGTGGCAGTGTCACTGTCTCTGGGTTTCATTTCCATCTGCCATAAAGGTGTGTTATAGCTAATTGAACAGGTTCATTTAAAAAATACTTTTTTTTAGATAACAAAAGATAAATGTTAAAATGATGGTAGGCCAAGGTTATGTTAAAATGATAAAATGCTTAGATTCAACTGTTGGATTTTCCACCTTTATTTCTCAATGCAGGTCAGTCGACATGGCTTTTCCGAGCAGATAAGTGATAACTTTGTAGCTGATGTTCATTCCAGCTCGGCTAGTGGATGCAAAGGAAGCCTGAATCAAGTCAAAGCTTCAACATCGTATGCAAATGGCCAATGTTTATCCCTCAATCAATGTTGCCAAGACTGTTTATCTGTTCAGGGTGCAAACAATGGGCTGCCATATTTTCTACATTACAACAGTGGCTACATTTCAAAGGTACTTTGTTGGCCTTGAAATACTCGGGAGCATCCTGAGTGTGTGAAAGGTGCTATAACAATGCAAGTCTATTTATTCTCTTCTAAATACAGTGGCCTACTCAAAGAAAAATTGAGTCTGTTCTCAGTGTCAATGAGAGAGTCCCAGTCATAGGAAACCACATGACACTGCACATCCTTTCTCAAAAGAGTTTTTGGTGATAATTAAGGACTTGGAAGAATGGTGAGTGGCTGAAGCAGTCTCTTCCGTCACTGCTACACATTCTGAACCTGTGAATGGCAGATTCTAGAAAATCACCACTGAGGGGTTCCCTGATCTGAGACTAAAGGTAAGATTTTCATTACTGAGGTGGAGAGCTTATATTGGAAAATTTACCAACTCATTAGACACACCTTGGTCAAAAGGCCCCGGATGTCGTGATCTTCCCTCTGGAAGGGTGGATGGGTTTAGGATGGAGTTGGACCCACTCACCCAGAAACAAAGCATAGGTGACACATGGCCAAGTCCTGAGGCAGACTAGTTAAAAGAGGTGAGATTTATTCCCTAGGATTTCATCTCACTTTTGTTAGCGAACATTAGGCTCTCCAGCCCTCACTGTTTACACCTCTCACATCACTACCCAACCCATGCTACCTCCATGACAGACCATGCCAGCCATTCTAATTTTATGCCAACTCATACTCAGCATCCACTGTTCATGGTCCTCACCCCTTCAATACCAACTCACAGTCCTTTTATGTCAATTCATCCAGTATACACTATAGAACCAATGAACCATAAATTATCAATGGCATGTGTGGAATTGATCAGAAATCACTGATCCTCAAATATTTTTTGAATAAACCTATGAATTTTACACGGTAAGATCCAGACAATAATATGGATTTCGTAGACCACAGGCGCTTTTTTTTAGAGCTTCCTGAATTCCAAAAAGGAATGAATGAGGAGATATGATTTAAAATCTCTCAAATTCACAGAATCATATGGTATAGAAGAGGCCCTTTAACCCATCCGGTTTACACCAACAAAAAGCTATTTAAATCTACGCTTGTCCCACTTTCCAGCACCTTGGCCCACAGCCTTGAAAGTTATAGACATTTCAAATGCTCATCGGAGTAAATGTCGGAAATTCGAATCTGCTTTCAGTGTCAGCGAGAATGTCCCAATCACCGGAAACCAGGTGCCACTGCACAATATTGCTCAAAGGATCGCTGGGTCATAAATGAGAACTTGGAAGAATGGTGAGCAGCTGACGCAGCCTCCTCCGTCACTACACATTCTGAACCTGTCAATGGCAGATTCCACGTTTTAAAGGTTGTAAGGTTTCCCACCTCAACTACCTCCAAGGCAATGCATTCCAGATTCTCATCGCCCTGTGGGTGACAGGTTTTTCATCAAGTTCCCTCTAAAACTCCTGCTTTTCACCTTAAAATTATGCCTCCTTGTTATTGACCTCTCAACTGAGGGGACCAGCTACTTTCTATCCACCCTATCCAATGCCTTTATAATCCTTCAATTAGGTCCCCTCCCAGCTTTCTCTGTCCCAAAGCAAGTACCTCGCGCTTATCCAGCTTCTGTTCAGAGTTGAACTGCTCTGTCCCAGGAAATATTCTGGTGACCCTCCTCTGCACTCCCTCCAATGTATTCATGTCCTTCCTGTAGTGCAGAGATCAAAACCAGACACAATACTTTAGCTATGGTCTCACCAAAGTCCTGTACAGCTCTGCTATCACCTCCCTGCTCTTATAATCCATGTCAAGACTGATGAAGTAAAATGTCCCACAAGCCTTCTTAACTAACCTATTAACCTGTCCTGCCACCCTCAGGGATCTGTGGACAAGCACCCCAAGATGCGTCTGTTTCTCTGAACTTTGTCATGTCCTGTCATTCATTGAGTCTTACCTTGCCTTGTTACTTCTTCCAAAGTGCCTCACCTGACATTTATCAGAGTTAAATTCCATCAGCCATTGATCTGCCTATCTGTCCAATCTGACTACATCCTCCTGTAACCTAACATCTTCTTCCTCAGTGTCAATCTTTGTGTCATTTTTAAACTTACTTGTCTTTCCACCCAGGCCCCAACACTTTCTTCTATTTCATTTATATATATCACAAACAATTAGGGACCCAATATTGATTCCTGTGATATGCCACTGGATATTGGCCTGGAGTCACACAAACAGCCTTCTCCCAACACCCTCTATCTCCTACCACTAAGCCAAGCTTGTTAGATAGAGAAATATTTTTAAACAGCAAATAGTTTTCTAATAACTGGATATTGTAGCGCTTATAACGAAACCGAAATGTTGATCTTGACAGGGTGACAAAGAACAAGCAGCCCGAATATTGTTGGGTACTTATTCTGTTCACAGAGGTTCTGTTTATCTCCAGTAAAGATAATCTCCTTTATCAAGCAGTTTAAATCAGAAAGATCCATTTCTACACGATATGAATGATAGCTATTTTCACAGTATTCATTCTGACACTAAGGCTATCAGTTGTGTGACAGTTCAAAAAAACCTGAGTAAGAAATTACTTTGCTTTAATCTAAAGTAATAGGAACTGTTCATTGCATCATCTCTTCCACTTCGTCATAGCTTATTTGAACTTGGACTTCAGAGAAAGCAATGTCTCACCAGAGAGAAACATTTACACCAAAATGTATTTGTCATCCAAACAAATACATTTTTTCTTTACTCTTTCATGAGATGTGGGGAGTCATTGCTAAGGCCAGAATTTGTCACCCATTCCTAATTGTTCTTGAATTGAATTAAATTGAATTGAATTGAATTAGCTTTATTGTCAGCTGTACTCAAATGAGTACAGTGAAACATTGATAAGTCACCATTTACGGCGCCATCTTAGGTACAAAGGTACCTAGGTACAGCTTCTCCAGTTACCAGATTAGTTACAGTGAAGGCCGTTAAGAGTCAACAGATTGCTAAGAGTCTGACCCCACATGTAAGCTTGACGATGTAAGTGTGGTAGATTTCCTTCCCTAAAGGATGTTACAAAATTGATGAGTGTTGTTTATGCTCACATTTTCTTTCTGAGGACTCCTCTTGATGGCTACCTTTTGAATTTCAGGGATCACTTTTTGGTTTTCAGTTACTTCTTCACTCTCACTAACTTGTTCATTGCATGATGAAGCAAAATGGTAATATTAGTTTCAATCTTTTCATTGGAGATTTTCCTGGGTAATTTTTGGACTTTCAAGGGGAGATTCACCGATTGCCTTCAGGTATTTTGAGTTATAGTATTTACAACATTTTGTGAGAGGTGTTATGGTTACCAATACTGAAAGTCATTTGCAATTCCAAATTTTACGAATTGAACTTAAATTCCACCAGTTAGCATGGTGAGATTTGAACCCATGTTCCCAGAGCATTAGCCTGTATCTTTGGGTCTCTCATCAAGTGACATTACCTTGTCACCAGCATCTTCTCATTTCTGCCCCACCCCTTCAGTGCAAATCAGACTCAAGACTCCAGTAAGATTCAATCATGCCATTAGGAGCTCACCCTAATGAAGTTTGATCACTTCTCTTAAACATATTAAAGCTGCCTCTATTCCTCAGCTCATGTCTAACAACTACATATTCAGGATCAGCAGATGCTTCTTGAAATATTGACCAACTTTTTCCAAGCCCTAATACTCCAGGACATTAAGTCAATTAGTGCCTTTACAACCTTTGCAGGTGTCAGCATGTACCAAGGATTGACAGTGGGATTTTCCCTCAAAGCTCAATAACCAACCTTCTGAGACATTTAATTGGAGTTAAGCTAAATGATAAGGGACATTTCAATGAGAAATCAATCTCAGCAAATACATGACAATCAATCTGCACGCAGGAGTTTTACAGCGTGGGAGAGGGATCAAAAAAAATTGGTGCAGTTGCTTTTTGGTTGTGCAGTGCTGAGACTTGTCAGTTCATTATCCCTGCACATGGCTGAAACGCAGATAAGACTGTGAGTCATCAACTCAGGCGGAGGAAGATGTGTGTAGGCAAGAAGGTTTGAGGTGGAAAATCGGGGGGAAATGTGAAAAAGAAGTTCTAAAAGGGATCAAAACATAAAGGATAATGGATTCGACAAAAGGCATGAAGATAGAAGATGGATAGTTTCGCCGTGGAGAAAATAACAATTTGACTGATCAAAAAAATGTAACGTGAAGTTGACCCATAGATAAAATGCAGATGGCAGGAAGTTTAGATAATGCATGTAAGACTTCAGTTTTAGCTGGTGTAGAAAAAATGCTAATATCAAAATGTTATCTGAATGAGATTAGCTGACAGATTAATAAATAATCTCTAGATCCGTTCTGCAAAAGAGATGTGTGACAGGCCACAAAGTGAGGATAAAGAGAATCTGCGCTAGACTGAAGGAGTGGAAGAGATACTGGTGTGATCCATTGGCATTATGGACTAAAAGCAAGTTGTGCCTATTAAATTATACTTTCTGGTTTAAAATATGTCAGAAATACGTCATGTTCGCCAGGTATCAATCAGTAATTGCGTTAAACTAATTGCCTTGAAGAATCTCATGAAAATAATTAAGTACTGATGAATGCTCGCAGACCCGAAATATTAATGCTGTTCTCTTCCCACAGTTGCTGCCCGACTTGCTAAGTGAAATAACTCTACCAAGGCCGGTATCCCATCACGAAGTCACCCTTTATTGAAACGTGGTTAACAGCCTCAATCAGGGAACTCATATTCTGTGAGGTTCGCCTGCCCACCCTCGTTCCAATCACTATATCCCTCCCCACTGAGTCCTGGGATGTAGGCCCGTTCTTTTTCCTGTAGCTTTTTCTGAGGCACTTTTGCACCAGGTCTGGCTCCCCCAAAGTCCGTCTCAGATACTGGTGGGTGTGTATTGGACCTTAGCCTGCCTCTTGCGCCCAAACACCTCAGGGGAAATTCATCCTTTTCTTCAGGCAGTAATGGCATTGAGGCTGCAATGTCTGTTGTGTTCATCTTGCCCTCTTCGATGCCTGGCAGAGGGGAAGAACCCATTGGTTCTGACAGCCTTTCTGGATGTTCTGAGGGATTGGGTATGTTTTACTCCTGGCTCATTTGCGAGGTTTCATGTGGTCTACGTGCTTGTTTGGGACTGCCTCTCCTACCTGAACTTTGTACATCACTGGATCTGACCTCGTGTCAACCACGCCTTTTACCCATGCAGGGCCATTCCAGTGATTTTGACACCAAACTTCATTCCCTGAGGTAAACTGCCTCTCTCGCTTAGAGGAGTCTTGTGTCCAGCATTGGCTTTCTTTGTGCCTTTTCGCCATCCCTGCCAGGTCCGGGAAGATCAGATTTAACCTAGTGCGGAGTCTTCTCCCCATTAGCAACTCTGTGGAACTATCCCTGTGGTTGCAAGAGGAGTGGTCTTCCCAATTGTGAGAATTGCAGATGGGTACGCCTACTCGCTAGCCACCCCCAACATGCTAACCCTGGCAGGCTCCACTAAATTCAGCCCAAAGAGACATCCACGACAAAGTTTAGTCTCCAGTAGTTCCTTTCAGATTCACAAACCTGACTGATTCCAATGAACGTGGAGAACATGCTCTCACAAGCTCAGTCTGGATAATGTTGATGTACAGACTCAATCAGGAAAGTTACGTGCTGTCACGTGACCCGTGGTGTACTAACGACCCAACTTTCATTCAGGAGAGATGCTAGGAGGCATTTCGACACACAAAGAGTGGTAGATGTTTGGAATTCTCTTCCCCAACAGCAGTGCATACACGATCAGTTGTTAATTTTAAATCTGAGGTAGATAAAGTTTTCTTAAGCAAAGGTATTAAGTGATATGGGCCAAAGACGTGTATATGGAGTTGCACCACAGGTCAGCCATGATCTCACTGAATGATGGAACAAGTTCAAGGGACTGAATGGCCTACTCTTCCTACATTCCTGTGATTTAATTCGCATCAACTATTGCACCTTCACCAGCATCACTTCTGAGGAAGGGTTGCTGGACCCAAAATGTTAACTCTGATTTCTCTGCATAGATGCTGCCAGACCTGCTGAGCTTTTCCAGCGATTTCAGTATTTGTTTCTGATTTCCAGCAGCCGCAGTTCGTTGAGTTTTTATTCAGATATTCCTGCACTTTGAATCTTAATAAAAACAGCGATGTTGTTTGCCACTATGTATTTCGATTGCACTCATGATAATTGCAGGCTTGAGAAGAAAAATGTTGTAAGGGCATGAAAAATTGGTGATTAGAAAACTGCTTTGCGGGATTATTGTGTGTATCATCAGTACATCTCCCTTATAAAAGACTGACAGTGCATCCCTTCAGATTGCAATTGTTAGGTAAAAATCACCTTAAGGAGGAATTTCCCCAAATTGAGCAAAGTGATGCTGCACATTGACAAAATGTGCTGACTGAGGGCACAGTATTTCTTTTACATCCTGGTTGACTGCCACTCAGTCAAAGTGATTGCACTTTAAAAAAAATATGCAAATTGTCCAACAAGAGCTTTGGGATGTCCAGACCATAATTATACGCAGCTTCTCCCTTTATTGCCTTAGAATTGGTGAGAGATTAACAATCAATGGTCAATTTACAATAAAATGGCATTATAATAAATCTTTCATTGAAGTGCTTTCTTTGTTTTGTGTTTGTCTTATTTAGTGAACATTAAAGACCTGTCAAATATTTCTTTCAATGGATGCTTCCCTAAAATTGTTGGTTGCAGTAATGGAAATGAACAAAAATGAACATTGCATTAAAGAAATCTTATCTTTTTGGCGTGACTTGACAATGCTTGAAGAAAGGCAGAAATGAGAATAAGCTGGCTCAGTCACTCACACTTTTGATTATACATTTCCAAGTTTGCAGAGCCAGGCTTAGCTACCTGGGAATGGTCAAAGACAACCGCTATGAGCATGAGCGCTTCAGGAGGTGGCGGGAATATTAGACAACTCTTTAGCCAAATGTATCCACATGGACAGCACTGATCATGACAGTCAATATGCCCTAGGTTTCAATGCCTCTGGATCCATCCACGATAGGGTGGTATAGTGGCTCAGTGCTGCCTCACAGCACCAGGGACCCAGGTTCCATTCCACCATCTGGGCAACTCTCTGTTGCTGCGTGGGTTTCCTCCGGGTGCTCTGGGTTCCTCCCACAGTCCAAAGATGTGCAGGTTAGGTGGCTTGGCCATGCTAGATTGCCCATAGCGTCCAGGGATGTGCAGGCTATGTGGGTTAGGCATGGGAAAATGCAGGACTACAGGGATGGGGACGGGGTAAGTCTGGGTGGAATGATCTTCAGAGGTTGTTGTGGACTCGAGGGTTTGAGTGGTCTGCTTGCACACTGTAGGGATTCTATGATTCTAGAGGATATGAGATCTCAAAATGAATTAATTCATGACACACAGATGCAGGTAACTGCTGTTTTGTTTGCCAGAATAAACTGTTTGGCCCTGAATTTGCTGGAGGGGTCATCTCATGCCTTCCACCACAAAGGTTTCTCCTGCACTTTCAGTTTGAACACTTCTGTGCTGCAAATTGTTGGAAGTCCTGTTATTGATGAGAAAAGCATGTAATGGGATGTGCAGAGTATGGTAAATCTGCTTCTCGCTCCACAGACATTGCCAGACTTGTTGAGTTTTTCCATTATTCTCTGTGTTTGTTTCAGATTTCCAGCATCAGCAGTATTTTGCCTTTATTTAATAGGATGTTTACATTTTAAGTATGCTCGATACCCTCGTGAGATGGTGGTGTAGAGAAATATGGGGCCTCCCATGACAGATCTTAGTGAAGAACCATAGAAATGATGAAAAGTGAAGCAGACTGAATTATAAATCAGATACAGAAAGTCAAATAGCAAGAAAGAAGTATTCATTGGTATAAGAAAAGGAGAAAATGAGACACAAAGGAAATGAAAGAAAATAAAACTTTAAATTGATCATTTTAAAAACCGCTAATATCATTTTATTACCTATAGGAATGAGACTAATCAATTTTGATGATACCCTCTCTGGAGCAGTGTACAACTTTCTTGTTTAAAGGATCCTTACAGTGCTGAATAGCGGCAATATGTTCTGAAGTGAGTCTAAATTTGTGTTGACTCCACAAACATTGCTGGAAACTCATAGAGTGAGATCAAGCTATTGCTTTCTGAAGATTAACGTCCAGCAACTTGTGGCAAATCTCAACTCATGGGCTACCTATTCTTCATTACTGAGTTATTTACATGCTAATGATGGTGGCTGCATTAAACTCACTGTTATTTCTCTGGCATACACTGAACCTTTGATTTTCAAGGGAAAAGGAGCAGCAGCTTGACAGGCCACTGTGATTCTTTCCCCAAAATCCAGCATGCCACTGATAATGCTGTCCATCTGAACCTCCAAGTAAAATTCTATGGCATTCACAACTACAACAGGCTTCAGTCCTTTGGAGTCTAGGTATGAGTAAACAGAAACATAAGATTGGATCTGTTCAGACACAGGCCTGCATTGTGATTGCAAGTTTCTGTGCTTGGTTTAGTTCGAGATGACAGAGAAGGCCAAGAACAGTTTCTGCAGCTTTGAGTAATTGACATCCTCACCAGTGTTAAAAACAAATGAGACAGCTATAACGAGGTCCATGAAACTAGTACATTGATAATAAAAAGTACAGTTGGCATTTCAAATCTCTGCTTGAGACACCTCATGAGCACTGACTTGTCACACTGTCATGCTAAAGTGTCAGGTTGTCTGCCTCAATAGCCGTCTCCCCTCTTTTAAGATGGTCCACAAACACATCTCCGAGATCAGTCTTCCATTTTCTCCATATATGATTCAGTGTTAAATTCGGCGTTTGACTGGGGTCCTGTGAAGCACATTGGGATATTTCACTGCATTAAAACAGCCAAGTAAATACAAGGTACCCTTGTACAGCACCACCACCTCAGCCTAACAATGGAGGGGAGAAAATCAAAACTATATCAAGGCGATGAATATGCTGACAGTGAAACATTTCAGTAGGCTGGAGATGAAGGATGCAAGACTTCCATTCACATTCGTTTTAAAAATTGATTGACTAATAATACCTGTTAAACCAAAAAGCTAATTCTAGTGTTGACCTAACATTATGAGTAAATGAGTGACAGCAATGTGGCTAATTTGTTTTAGTTGTGTGATTGTGAATGGTCTAAAGAGTGAAGAATATTGTATGTATTGAAGTCAGGCAGCCTGTAGTGTTTATTGTTTTCCCTGGATTACTGCTGATATAAACTCTAGGTTTCACACACTATACTGATAGTAAGCCTAAACTTCCTGTGACAAATATCACAGCTGAGGCAGTTATCAGGAGTCTGAGAGGACTTTCTGCTCCACTGAGCTTCTATTGCCAGAAAGCTCATGACGATAGGGATTGCTTCGAGTGCCTCCCTACTGCTTGACTTATTGGAGGAGGCGTGAAGGCAAGATGGGATTGCTAGAAATGTCAGAGGTCACAACAGGCATATTATTATCAGACCTGCTGTTAAGTCATTCACTGCAACCACAGGCTTATTTACCTGGCAATAATTGAAGAGGACGAGATTCAGCAAGGAGTTAATTGCAGTCCTGAGGCAGGGGGAGGCATCTGTCAGCATCATGAACCCAACATTAAAGCAGTGGAACAAAACACTGAATAAGTGCACATTAAATACTTCATTAAATAAAGCGCAATAGGCACAGGGTTCTTGACCTGTCTTGTCCACCCACTACACTTCAATTCAACAAACAGATATACATGCAATGGTGGTGAGATTCACAAGCATTAAATAGTGCAAAGCAATCCAGTTGATATTTTCTGAACTGGACGTGGGTATCACTGGAAAGGCCAGCATTTGTTACCCATCCCCTAATTGCTTTTGAATTGAATGAACTGCTGGGCCATCTCAGAGGGCAGTTAAGAGAACGCTGCTGTGGATCTGGAGTCAGATGGACATAGGATGGGACCTAGGATCAGAAAGATGCCATTAAGTCCATCAAGTCTGCTCTGCCATTCAATGAGATCATGGCTGATCTGATAATCCTCAACTCAATTTTCCCACCTTTCCCCCATAGCCCTTGACTCGCTTAATGATTAAAAATCTCCCTGAGTTTTGAATATATTTAGTGACATCGTGCAAACAACCCTCTGTGGAAAGAATTCCACAGATTCACTCTCTTTTGAGGGAAAAAGAATCCTCCTTATCTCTGCATTAAATGGCCAAATTCCTATTCTGAGATTATGCCCTCTGGTCCTAGACCCTCCTACAAGGGGATACTACGTATTCTTATCTACCTTCTCAGGCTGCCTATGGATCTCATATATTTCAATAAGGTCTCCTCCTATTCTTCTCAATTTCAATGAATACAGGCCCAACCTACTCAACCTTTCCTCAGAAGAAAATTCCTCCATACCTGGTAACGGCCAAGTCAACCTACTCTGGACTGACTCCAATGTCTCAATATCTTTCCTTAGATAGGGGGACCAAAACTGTCACAGTATTCTAGATATCGTCGAGCTAATGCCTTGGATGGTTTTATCAAAGCCCTTTTATCAAAGGCTCCCTATTTTTATACTTAATCTCTTTGAAATAAAAGCCAATGTTTCATTTTCTTCCCCAGTTCCTGATGAACCTGGATATTAGATATTAGTGATGCATGCATAAGGGTCCCTAAATCATCTGTGCTGCAGCTTTCTGAAATCTCTTCCCATTTAATTCTCCTCTAACTCTTCCTGTCAAAATGCGCAATCTCACATTTTCTCACATTATTTTCCATCTGACAATATTTTGCCCATTCCCTTTAACTGTGTCTACATTCCCCTTAACACTCTTTGTGTCATGCTCACTACTTGTCTTCTCACATATTTTTGTGTTTTTGCAAATTGGCATTATTACATTCATTCCCATTATCTAAGCCATCAATACATATTGTAAATAACTGTGGTCCCAGGACTGATCCCTAAGGTACTCCACTAGTTACGGTTTATCAACCCGAATATGTCCCCTTCATACCAATCTCTGTCTTCTATTAGCCAAATGTCTACCCATTATAATGTATTACCCCCAACACCATGTGCCCTTATCCGTTAAGTATTGAATGCCTTTTGCAAATCCAAATATGTTGCATTGACCAGTTCCCCTTTATTTATCATGCTTGTTATCTTCTTAAAGAACTGTAATAAGTTTGTCAGGGATGATTCCCCTTCTTGAAACCTTGTTGATTCTGTTTATTTTCAAATCTAACATTTTCCAAATGACAGATGCTAAACTAATTGGTTTATTTTTTTTCTGAATCTCCCTTCCTTTTTGAATGCTCCTCTTTAAAGTCCATTAGTGAATCAGATGGGTTTTTTTTAACCATAATCAATGATATTTTCATGTTAACATTACTGAGACTATATTTACATTTTAGATTTAAATTCCATGACAACCACAGTAGCATTTGAGTCCATGTCCCCAGACAATTAATCGTGGCCTTGGAGTTACCAGTCCAATGATATTACCACTGCACCTTCATCTCCATCTACCCTAGGATCATACCACATGAGTTTGAAACACACACTGGACAGATGCATACTGGCTAGCCACGATGTTGCGTGCTGCACTACGCAACTTCTCATTTTACTTCTTAAGAAAGAAAATTATTGTGTGGTGATCGTGAGGCCAGGTAAGTATTTCTAGCCCAAACTTAATTGCTCCTGAGAAGGTAGTGGTGAGCTGCTATCTTGAACTGCTACATTTCGTTTGGTGTAGGTACACCCAAAATGCCATTAGTAAGGAAGTTCCCAGGATATTGTCCCAGCAACAGTGAAGGAATGGTGACATACGTCTTAGACAGGATGGTGAATGTATTCTTAGGAATACACAGAGTGAAAGTCATTAATAACATAACTTAAGGTGGTTAGGCCTAAGACACTGCACTTGCAAACTCTTTCGACAATATACAGAGATGTCATTGACCTCCAACAACCATAACTACTTCATGCAGTGCTAGGGAAGGCAGTAGTTTAGAGGTACCATCATTAGCCTAGTACTCCAAAGGCACAGACTAATGTGCCCTGGGGAGAAGCATTCAAATTAAACTCATTTAAGAAAATCTTGAATTGAGAGTTAGTCTCAGTGATGATGACATAAAATTATGTTTGATTGTTGTAGAAAAAATCATTGGATTCATTACTGAAATCTGCTGTACTTACATGGTCTTGCCTACAGGTGACTCTTTAATTGCTCTCTGAAATGACCAACTGAACAGCTCAATACAAGGTGAATTAGAGATGAACAATAAATTCTGGCCTTGTCAGTGATGCCTGCACACTGTGAAAGAATTAAAAATCTGACTCCAGCCAATGGAGAGGATTCCCATTGAAGTCAGTATTACTAGGGCTCCTTGAGGTCACATTAGTACAGAAGCTACCTTGATGTCAAGGGCAGTCACTCTCATCTCACCTCAGCTCTTTTGTCTGGACAAAGGCTAAGCCAATTGGAAGTTGAATGGTCTCAGCAAACCCAAACTGAATATTGGCAAGGAGGTTCTGGTTTTATAGCTGGTACTTGATAGCACTGATGCCAACACTTACCATCATTTTGCTGATGATTGTGAGTAGACTATTGGAGTGGCGATTACCTGAAATGGATTTGTCCTGCTTCTTTTCTGCATGGGACACCTATGTAATTTTCCACAATGTCAGGAAGGTGCCAGTGTTGGAGCTACACTAAGATAGTTTGAGTAGAAACAAGGTTAGTTCTGAACCATATGATGTCAGCGTTACAGCCCATATGTTTCCAAGGCCCCTAGCCTTTGTTGTATCCATTACACTCAACAATTTCTTGATATTATGTTGGTGGATTGAATTGATTGAAGTCTCTGTGATATTGGGGACATCAGGAGGTGTTTGAGATGGATCATGCACTCCATTCTTCCAGCTGAAACCATTTCCTTTGCACCAGTATGCTGGACTCTTCCATCAAACAGGATATAGATGTTCATAGAGTCTCCTCCATCCAATAGTTATTTAATTGTCCATCTCTATTCATGTGAGAAAGACAGGGAGAAGTTACTGAACACAACATGACTGGCAGTCTGGGATGTATTTCTTTTAAAGTGAGGAGTATGACAGATAAAGCAGATGAACTTGAAGACAGAAGTTGAAACTGAAGACAGACAGAGCCCTTGAAGAATACAAAGATAGCAGGAAAGAACTTAAACAAGGAACTAAGAGGGCTAAAAGGGGTCACAAAATGTCTTTGGCAAACAGATATAAGTAAAATCCCAAGGCATTTTATACATACATAAGGAGCAAGAGGGTAAGAAGAGAAAAGATAGGTCCACTCAAGGACAAAGGAGGGAATTTATGCATGAAGCTGGAGGAAGTGGGTGAGGTCCTTAACACATATTTTGCATCGATATTCATAAAGGAGGAGGACATGGTGTACAGTCAGTTGCAGGAAGGGCGTGTTATATTCTAGGATTTGTCAATATAACAAAGGAGGATTTGTTGGGTGTTTTGAAAAGCATTAAGGTCGACATGTTCCCAGGGCCTGCTGGGATCTATCCCAGAGTGCTGAGGGAGGTAAGTGAGGAAATTGCTGGGGCCTTAAATGAAATCTTTGTACCATCTTTAGTCACAGGAGAGATCCCAGAGGACTGGAGAATGGCAAATATTGTTCCTTTGTTTAAAAGGACAACAGGGATAATCTGGGAAATGACCGGCCAGTAAGACTTATTGCAAGTGGTAGGGAAATTATTGAAGAAGATTCTTTGGGATAGAATTGAGGCACATTTGGAAAATATGGACTTATTAGCAATAGGCAGCATGGCTTTATGAGGGGAAGGTCATGCCTCATAAACTTGATAGAGTTTTTTGAGGAAGTGACAAAGATGATTGATGAGGGCAGAATGGTAGTTATTGTTCATATGGACTATAGAAAGGCCTTTGACAAGGTCCCTTAAGGCAGGCTGATACAAAAGGTGAAGTCACATGGGATCAACAGTGAGCTGGCAAAATGGATGCAGAATTGGCTTAGTCATAGAAAAGAGAGTAGTTGTGGAAGGGTGCTTTTCTGATTGGAAATGTGTGACCAGTTATGTTCCGCATGGATCAGTGCTGGGAAACTGTTGTTTTTAAAATACAAATAAATGATTTGAAGGAGAAAGAAGGTGGCTTGACTAGTAAGTTTGCAGATGACACAAGGATTGGGGGAGCAGCAGATAGTGTGAAGGATTGCCAGAGGATGCAGCAGGACAGAGATAGGCTGGAGACTTGGGCAGAAAAATGGCAGATGGAGTTTAATCCCAATAAATGCAGGGTGATGCATTGTGGGAGATCTAATGCAGTTGGGGGAGTACACACTAAATGGCAGAACTCTTAGTTGCATCAAGATACAGAGGGATCTAGGCGTACAGGCCTATAGTTCCCTGAAAGTGGCAACACAAAGGATAAGGTGGTCTAGAAGGCATATGGCATACTTGCCTTCATCAATCAGGGCATCCAGTATGAAAATTGGCAAGTCATGTTGCAGCCGTATAGAACTTTAGTTAGGCCATATTTAGAAGATTGTGTACAGTTCTGATCACCACAGTACCAGAGGATTTGAAAGCTTTGGAGAGGCTTCAACAATGGTTTACCAGGATATTTCCTATTTTGGAGGGTACTAGCTATGAGGAGCGATTAGACAAACTTGGTTTATTTTCACCTGAATGTCAAAGAATGAGGGGCGAGCTGATAGAAGTTTACAAAATGATAAGAGACAAGGAGAGGATGGATAGTCAGAGTCTTCTTCCCAAGGTAGAAATGTCAATTCCTACAGGACATAGGTTTAAGGTAAAAGAGTGTAAATTTAAAGAAGATAGGAGGGGGAGGTGTTTTTTACACATAGGTTGGTAAGTGCCTGAATGAAGGTGAATACAATAGCAATGTTTAACAGGAATCTTGACAGATACACAATTAGGCAGGGAATTGAGGGATACGGACCATGTAGAGGCAAAAGATTTTTAGTTTAGAAAGTTATCATGTGTCAGCACAGGTTTGGTGGGCCAAAAGGCCTGGTCCTATCCTGTGCTGTCCTTTGTTCTCTTCATCTTTGTTCTACAAATGCTGTAATGGATAAACACATCTGTGACAGACAATTGCTGAGGTTGAAATCCAGTTGGATATTTCCGGTAGATTGCTTCACCACCTATTGCAGGCCCTATCTGACACATATGTACTTTAGACCTCAGCCAAGTCATTTAGTAGTGCTTCAACTCAAGGTACTCTTTGTAATGGACATTGGTACAACTGGTCTCTGAGCATGGATCACCAGTTTGTATGATTCTAGATAGGACACCCCCAAAGCATTACAGTTCCAGGTGAAGAGGGAGGAACTGGCTCCCCTTCTGTGTTCAAACTCCTTGGCTTTGTTTGGTTGCAATAAATTTAGCTTAATATAAAGAATCCCTACCCTCATGAAGACCTTTCTTAGTTCCAATGTATTTATATTTTAAATGGAACCAATGTAACCAGGCTTTCTTGGGATAAGTAAAGAGCAAGTTTATTAGTTCCTAAACCATGATATAAAATTAAAAGAAAACACACGCTGGTTAGAAATGAGAAAACATGTAACAGTTGCAAAAAGAAATACAAGTCACTTTTTGGCTTGTCTGTAAGAAGTACATAGGGAAATGTTCTTGCTTTTAAGTTGTGCCGTTCCTATAACAATGACCTCAGCAATACAGTGTTTGGTTTAGAGGTTCTTGGTTCTGCAATTTTAGCTGAAGGGAGTTGTCCTATTTCCTTTCTGATGGTGGCTTTACTGACTTGAGACTTGCTTCCATCAATCATTGAAAGAGAGAGACTTTTTCTTTCATAGATAACAAGGGGTAGAGCTGGATGAACACAGCAGGCAAAGCAGCATCAGAGGAGCAGGAAAGCTGACGTTTCGGCCTAGACCCTTCTTTTTTCTTTCACCTGCATGCACAGGAGTGCCTAATGGACAAAACAAAAGTTGCTGGAAAAGCTCAAAAGGTCTGGCAGCAACCGTGACGAAAAAAATCAGAGTTAATATTTCGGGTCCGGTGACCCTTCCTCAGAACCGGAAGCGTTAACTCTGATTTTTTTCTTCACAGATCCTGCCAGATGTGCTGAACTTTTCCAGCAACTTCTTCTTTTGTTCCTGATTTACAGCATCCGCAGTTCTTTCGGTTTTTATTTAGTGCCTAATGGACCTTGTTTTAGTTGTGATCTTCACAGCATATACCAGCTCCACAGATTTAGAACATCAGACTTGCACACTGAAACCTGAGTGGTGATACCTGAGTGGAAGTGAGTTTTTTTTAACTCCTTTTCTTGTATCTTCCTAGGAAGGGAAAACACAAACATTTCTTATGCTTGGAGCTGCATTCTTTTACCTTACATCATGTCCACACTTTGGGACATCACTGATTTCTGCTAAGGTGATAAATTCATCTTCATTATCTCTGCAACACGGGGGATTACAGTTCAATCTTTGCATTGTGTCTCTTCTTCTGATGTGTCTGTGTCTGAAGGTCCTTGACGCATTCCAGGTGCTAAACTCTGCTGTGTCTCTTGACACTGAATATAATCTACACAGGAATTCCCTAGGTAGTCACAGAATTACGTTCTCAGAATTTATTTTACCAGTTGTCTTTTTTAAAATCTTAATTAACAGTTCAAAATGTCCATAAGCAATCTGGAGCTTTGATCCATTCAGGGCAGGGCTTATACACTTCATGATAGGGCCCTGAGAAATGTTGCCAAACAAAGGGACCTAGGAGTTCAGGTGCATAGTTCCTTAAAAGTGTAGACACAGGTAGACAGTGTGGAGAAGAAGGTGCTGAGGAAGGATCACTGGACTTGAAACGTTAATTCTGATTTCTCTTCATAGATGCTGTCAGACCTGCTGAGCTTTTCCGGCAATTTCTGTTTTTGTTTCAGATTTAAAGCATCCACAGTTCTTTCAGTTTTCATTTGGTGAAAAGGTTGTTTGGCACGCTTGCCCTTATTGGCCAGTGCATTGAATATAGGAGGTAAGATGTAATTTATGGCTCTACGGGATATTGGTTAAGCCATTTATGGAATACTGCGTTCAATTCTGGTGTCTGAACAGTCTATTGGAAAGATGCTGTGAAACTTGAAAGTGTTCAGAAAAGATTTAAAAGGGTATTTCCAGGATTGGAGGGTTTGAGTTATGGGGAGAGATTGAATAAGCTGGGCCTATTTTCCCTGGAGCATCGAAGCCTGAGGGATGACGTTATAGAGGTCTATAAAATCATGAGGAGCATGGACAGGGTGAGTGGTCAAGATCTTTTCTTCAAAGTAAGGGAGTGTAAAACTAGAGGGTATAGGTTTAAGGTGAGAGGGGAAAGATCTAAAAGGGACCTGAGGTGCAACTTTTTCCTGCAGGGGGTGGTGTGTATATAGAATGAGGTGCCAGAGCAAGTGGTGGAGGTGGGTACAGTTGCAATATTTAAAAGTGTTTTGTTGGGTACTTGAATAGGAAGAGTTTAGAAGAATATGGGCCAAATGTTGGCAAATGAGACTGGGTCAGATTGGGATGTCTGGTTGGCCCAAAGGGTCTGTTCCGTGCTGTGTAACTCAATGACTCTATCAAAACGGATACCCCAGGGCATTACTGATGGGGTGCTGCACTACCGATCATCTTCCAGAGGAGATGTTAAACTAAAGCCTTGTCCACTCTTTCAGGTAGACAGGAAAAATAATCAGAGTTGTTACTTTGATGCACAGCCGAGTGTCCTGGATAAAACTTATCCCTCAGTCAACATCGGTCAACTATGTTATCCGGTAACTATTTCATTGCTGTCTGAGGGAGCCTGCTGTGGGCAAACAGGATGGAACTACTTTTCCACATAACAATAGTGGCTACACTTCAAAATTAATTCTTTGGTTGGCACACACTTTGTGGTGTTAGGTGATTATGAAAAGTGCTAAATAAATGCAAGCTTTCTTTTCCCTTGCTTACACCTTATGAACATGCAAGTTTGGAGTGTGAGATGTGGGCATAGTGGTATGTAAGAAGCAAGCTTGCAAATTAGCATACTATTATCTCTGATGTTTTTTTTAATCCCACCATTAGCTGCAGCCTCGGCAATGGGAATCCCAATCCTGTCCATCAGTAGCCTCGCCATGGGGGCGAGTACATGCTGGCATAGTTCGTACTCTCCGGATCGTTCCTGGTGCTTCTGGTTATGCTCCACTTTCTCCTGTGAGGGAGAAGGCTATGTGTCAGTATGTTTGTTGTATATTCTGTTTAATGTGACTGTTATGGTTGAAGAGCTGGCAGTGTGCACAAAGCTTTGAGATGTGGGTTTGCAACTTGGGCTAGTGCTAATTTGTATGAGGGTGAGATGAAACATGTGCATGGGAGGTATGAGTCCTGAATGATAGAGATTGCTGGCCAGTGGGCAATAGGGGTGTGGAAAATTAAGCAAGGCTTTCATGAGGCAGCTGGTGCTGCTGGTAAGATCTGGCATTGAAGGACACATTCACTGACCTTGACTGCTAGCATGGGTTATTGAATTTCTTGCATCACTGGACCCAAGTCCCCAGGGGTTGATTTCTGGCATTCATCTCTGTGCCTTTCTGCTCATATTGAACAGAGAGATATCAGCCAAAGATTCTAACAAATCACTGGGCAGCCTGTAAACAGTTAGTTTAGTCAGGTTTTTGATTGTTGAAATAAGAGCTGTAGAAGGAGAACACATCATGACGTTCTCAGACTGGCTCAACACAATGATCCAAAAATGAAGTCCTCATAAGTAAGGTTGAGGCGATGTGATTGTATGTACTTGTGCTGAGAGGAGAGATTATTCTGTGACCCCGTCGCAATAACAAGAATGAAAACCTGGAGTTCCAGGTCACAGACAGCAAGCAAAAACCAAGCATCTCAGCTGGGCAGGTAAACCTCAAAGTGCCAGAAGAGAAGTGCAATGAGTTGCAGCATGTTAAACAGTGGGCACAGAACAGAACCTGGGGGACTGCAATGAAGTGTTTACAGGTTTAGTACGTCTCCTTAGAGAATATCATCTCAAAGTAGATACAAGTGTAAGGTCAACAAAGAAAGTTTCTAGCTGTCCCATAGGCCGGCCTTAAAGCCAAGATAGAAGAACTAGAAAAAAAAAGGGACCAATCAAGAAAGTTACAACTCCCTCTTGAATGAATTAGCAGCCCAGTAGTAGAGAAACAACCCGAAAGCTGAGAATTCGTATTGACAGGACAGAGGTAAAGATGCTAGGGATGGTTATTGGCAAGTGAAGCTGGATGAAAGCATTCACTTTCGATCTACATTCTGGATACGCTTCACAAGATCCAGATGTTTGCTCCTGTTGTTTGGCGTTTCCAGGGCTTCAGAAGATTATCAATGCAGACAACACTAGATAGGTAGTGATCTTCACAGAGCGAAAGTCACAGTGGATGATCTGCTAGATTATGGATATAGAAATACCATGAAAAAAGCCGCTGTTGACCACAATCAAAATCCAGTTCCACTGCTAGAAAGACCTTCCAATGTGTGTCTAAAGCTGAACAAAAAAAATTGCAATTAAGGATAAGAACTCAAGTACATGGGCCATGTATAGACAGCGAAAGGTATTCTCTTGGATCCCAGGAAAAGGCAGAAAGCGACAGCAGCAGTTCAGCAACCTATAGGGCATCAACTTGTAGAAATAGTCAACCACTTCACAAAATTCTTTCCCAATTTGACATTGGAGTGTGAATCATTACAACAACTCACTGGCAATGCTATGCAAGGGTATTGAGGCACAGAACAAGAAGAAGTATTCTTTGAAATCCAATAATTAGCGTCAGCAATCCCAGTGCTGAAATAGACATGAATAATGCTGATATTCTGCAGTGAGACACCAGGGCGATAGAACTTGGAGCAACCCTAATGCACCAAAGAAAATTGGTTGCATTTGCATCCATTAACACAAATAGAACACACACAATGCTTAACGTGAGAAAGAGTTCTTGGCCATTGGCTTTGCTTGTGAACATTTTCACCATACGTACTTGTAAGAGACAAAATGACAGTCAAATCTGACCACGAAGCACTTCAAAGCATTTCTCAAGTCACTATTATCTGCGGCACGGTGGCTCAGTGATTAGCACTGCTGCCTCATAGCTCCGGCGAGCTGGGTTCAATTCCAGCCTTGGGCGATAGACTGTGCAAACTCTGTACAATCTCCTCTATGTGCATGTGTTTCCTCTGGTTGCTTTGGTTTCCTCCCATAGTCCAAAGATGTGTAAGTTAGGTGGATTGGCCATACTAAATTGCCCATAGTATCCAGAGGTGTGCAAGCTGAGTGGGTAAGCTATGTAAATGCGGGGTTACAGGGACAGGGTAGGGGGTGGGTCTGGATGGGATATTCTTTGAAGGGTCAGTGTGGACTCAAAGGGCCAAATGACCTGCTTCCATACCATAGGGATTCTATGATCTCTAACAAAGTGTCTTCAAAGAATGTTACTCTTTCGTGACCAGTTGATATCTCTGTAACCAAGTGAGCTTTTGAGAGCAGCACTCCTGATCAAGACAGTAGAGGACGGTATAATAGAGTGTGAAATTTTCCAGGTCACACATGAAGCAACAGTTTGACATGCTCTGAAGTTGTCAACCCAGCAAAGGCATTGAATGGAACAAGCACCTTAGTCAAATCAAGTGAGCCATGCAACAAAATATGACTCTTGAAATATTGCAAGAATTAATGATGAAGGGATGGTCTGAAATCATGTAGGATACATGTTGTTGTCCTAAAGAGCCCTGGGTATACAGAGATGAATTGACAGCCCAAGATGCCATTTGTACAAAGGAAACAGAGTCATGATTCCTTTGGAATTGGTAAAATAGATGCCAAACCACATCCATGAAAGCTGCCAGTGAATGGTGTCATATCTGAGGAAGGTATGAGCTCTGTTGTACCAACCAACCATGAACCAAGTACCACATCAGTTAGTGCAATGCTTGTAATGTGTACCAAGCTAAGCAAGCTCAAGAACCTGTGAGTTGACAGTGACTTTTCATTTGGGATGCCAGAGATTATGAGCGAATACAGTCTTGGGGGGTCCATCTGTTGAACTTTTGGGAGGGATAAAGTTAGGGCCAAAGGGTCAGTGGGGCGGAATCACTGCCAGAATGGGTAGGGGAGAAAGCAAAGTCATTTAAGATAGTGGGGATAAAGAAGGTGATACAGGGGAAACTTAAGTTGAATGGAGGGAGTTTGGAACGACATTGGAGGACATGTTAGGCTATGGGAGTGGGGTGGGGCAGTGGAAGTTATTGACTCTGACCATCACTCCACAGGAAAAGCATTGAGGAGCAGGGTGGCCATCAACAAGGTGTAGTGCTGGGGTTCAGGTGACAGGGCGGATGGTTGTAGATTAAGTTCAATGTAGTGGGTCTCCACCTTGTGGGGAGGAGAGGTGGGTGAGTGTAAATGGGCTGCGGTGGACAGGAACATTTCTTGGATGGGGGTGTACCTGGTTATCAGATAGGGCCTGGATGCTGACGATACCTTGTACAATCTGCAATGCCAGCCTTGAGATGTGAGACATTTTTAGAAAATGGCTGGAGTAATAGCCAGGGTGGGAAGAGTGAGTGTCAGTTTGATTGGCAAAAGCATGGGATCCGCATTATTTACTAGATGCCACTACATGGTAATGATAAAAACATGACACAGATATCTGTCAAGAGCAATTAGATTGGATTTGCAATCATTGCATCACACATTTCATTTGCATTCAGATTGAAAGGCTGCTTAGGGTCAGATGATGATCAACTGGGACTTGTTTCAAGCCTTTGGTACTTGCAAATTTAACCTGGGCATCTCAGTAAATTTGAGGCGAGTAGCAATATTGGTACAAGGAGGTCAGTGCTGGCTGAAGGGGAACCACTAGCAGTTCCACCTCCAAGGGTCCTGTGTGAGTCACACAAGTTTGCGTCCTCATATCAGGTAGGCATAAAGTTTGTCTGTGCAGGATGCAGTGAGAGGTTCTCTCGCCTCCACCCAAGGAAGCTTATCTCTGATACAAGATTTAAGCAGATTGCCTTGTTTCATAAATTCGCAACGGTTCAAGTTTGGAAGTAAAGGAGTATTGCCTCTCCAAAAATTCATGCAATGCTTCAAATAGCATCATGGTAACACTGAAAGATATGTGAATATGTGTGAAGAATCATTACTGTTTATCTCCTTTCTGAAAGATTATAAACCCTTCCCACTCATTGATTGACGGCGATAGCAGTCCCACTTAGTTTACTCCAATACAAATTTTGATATGTTCATAGCTGAGAAGATTTTCTTCTTGTATTTCAAAGCCCCAAAAGAGAAGTGGGTTCTGCTTAGACAATGAGTGTTGATGCTGAACACAAATTTCCTACAGACATCAGCTAACTCAAAAATTAAACCTGCAACCCTCCTGTTCTGTTTTGTTCTGTAACCAGTGATATCTTTACCGTTGTGAAATGGTGGAAGTTGCAGTGAAAAAAATTAACCCACAGTCCCAAATGGAAACATACTAATTGGAATAACTTTTTGGAATCACATCAGTCCGGAACAAATGCTTCCTCCCTGCAGCATTTTTGTGTACACAAGTTCACATTAATCGTTTAAATTGTTTCAACGATGAATGTCAAAAATGTGTGCATTGCCTGTCACAAGTTCAAGGCCAAAAGCAAGATCTAAAATAACCTGTAAATAACACAGCAACATGCCCAATTGTTATTAAGAACCATAGAAATGTGTACACCTGCAGAAAACAAACATGCACAATGACTATGGCTCAAATGCATTTTATAATTCTCAATCAAGTCTACATTTCCCAATATTATTGATGTGTTAAGCTCTATTTGTCTGACGGTGGTGACCAGCAAGCTTAAATGTTTCCCACAGACTAGCTTCTTTTTAATTTGTCATATTAAAGAAACCCAACAACTTCTGCTTCATTAAACTGGACAAATCATTTTTTTTAAGAAAAGTACTTCACTGCTCAGGCCCTCTATTTGATATAATATATGCACATTCATCAACCTTTCCCAGGGGTCAAAGATGACTCACAGCAGGATGTAACTATAACACAGTGTCGGTTTAGGATAGAGTGTGTCAGTCTGTCACGTCTCTGCCTTGTTCAGCAGTTCAGATGATTATTTTTGAATGATGATTAAACTTCCTGATCATGGGATTATTCATAAAAACAATTTAGAAATTGCTTCAGATTGATCAGTATGGGCATACACTTTTGACAAGTCATAAGAAATAACACATCTGCAGTTAAGGCACTCAAAATTCCTTAGCTCAGTTGCTGCTGCTATGATATTTAGCCTTAGGTGACAGGTCAGGACATCTTTCTTCAAACAGAAGTTCAAGGTTCAGAGGTGAAGTGTCAATAATGTCATGGCAGCTGATAGCTGTTTTTACTTTGGAGAATATGATGAGCCAATCAAATTAATTACAATTTTGGTAAAGTCTGCTCTGTTCCTGGTCCATAAAATTTGTTTTGTAAAACCTGATTTACTGGAAATAATCAGTCAAAGCAGGAACAATAACCTACGTATAAACCAGAAAAAAAAACCCACATTAAATCAAACGGACAGGCTGTAGATGTTAACGAAGAATTGTTGTAAAAATGTAGGAATATCACCCTGGACAATCGAAGTAGCCATGCTATAGCAAAGTAGCGTTCTATGAATATTAAATAGATTCTGTTTACTTAACTAGGGAGTTAGATTAAGGTGTGGGAAGAAATTGCTGCCCAATTTAGATATTATTTTATAGACAGTCATAGAGCTCTGAAAAAGAATGTTATTTCTGTGACTCAATCTTTCCTCAAAAACATATTATAATGAGTTGTTCACATTGGTATTGAAGGTAAAATGTGTACCTTGTAGGCATAATGTGTAAATGTAACTTCATGCAAGACCAGAAAAATACTAATTTTGATCCTAACGTGGATGAGCTGTGATATAGGTGTCCCAGACTGGGGAGTAGAGGAAAGAAATCAATTAGGTGTTCAGAATATTCTCACATTACTCTTATGGGGCAGAATCTTCTGCTCCTGGAGGTGCTGAGGTTGGAGGTCATAAAGGCACTTAATCAGGCTGACTGGTGGATCTATCTTCCTGCCATCTTCCTACCTTTGATTGAGACACTGAATTAGCCAAGTAGGTTAAAATAGCTGCCAACAGGCCTGTCAACATGGCATTTCTGGAGCAGAAAGGTGCAGTGCTGGGGGAGCAGGGAGAGGTTTGTCTTGTTCAAAGGTAATCAGTACCTATTCCACTGTCTGGACTTTGGCAGGGGTATGCTTGCGGAGGTCCACAGCCTTGTCTCTGACCCCGCTAACCATTCTTCCCGTGACTGCCACCACCCACCCCCAACCCCCACCTCCACCCCAGTCACCATCCCACAAGGTCCCCACTCCCTTCCCACACACTTTATCCTGAGTCTCGGCATCGCAGGATTAACCTTCCAGCAGCTGGCCAGTGAGCTGCTTGACCTCTGGTTAGCTGCCAGCTCCTGGTTGGTGGGAAAACAGCCCTCTGGGGCCTAATTCCGAAGGGAAGGCCCTCGGAACTACCTGAACACCGGAAGATAAATCAGACCTTCCTTAGAACTGGATTTCCAGCTGGTTGCCAAGATGGAGACACACAGCAGAAAATGAGGCCTTTTAGCCCATTGAGTCAGTGACTGCATTCAGAGAGAACTATCCAATTTGTTCCATTCTACTGCTTTTTCTCCATAGCCCTGCACGTTTTCTTTTTCAAATGGGGATCCAGTTTCCTTTGGAAAGTTACTATTGAATCTGCCCCCCGTCGCCTTTCTGTCAGTATAAAGAAACTGAACACGGCAACTTAATGAGAGAGAAAGATACCACCCCATTTTCCCTCTTTTGGCTTTTTTGTGAAGTGCATCCTTCAGATTCCAAACCCCATCCCCCTGCCACCCCACCCCCGTAATTGGAAACAGTTACTCCAATTGAAGTAGAATGCAAATACTGAACCATGTAATGTCTCTGAAGTGTAATAGCATGCTTCAGTGAGTTTTCACATTAGCAACATGAATGTAGGACAACAAGGCAATTATATCTGCTCTAATCCACACTGGGCCTTCAGAAAGGGAAGGAAAAGCCCAGCAGTGTGTCATGGAGTGAAAAGGAGATAAACATTAGTGCAGCTTTGAATATTGCTATTTACAGCATCCACATTTCGGAAGCAAATCCAAAACCCATTCGGAAAGCTGTCACTTTTACTTCTTACACTGCGTGCACTGATTTATTTCGTAGATTCCCAACCTTCTCAGTACCAAGGCACTCTTCAATGAGACAAACCATTCCATGGCACACCCACATTGTTCAGCTTGACTTGATTGCTCATAAAAATCACATTTACTCACATTCACTGTGGGTGCAGTCTTTGTAGAGAAGTTTGCTACACAGAGTGTACCAGAAGCTAAAGAAGGATCAAAAACATCAATGTTTCAACTCCACCGGAAAACAACACACCCACCTTTGACTGCGAGCACAGACAGATTTTCAAACTCTGCTCAACTCAACTATTTCTAAACATTCATCAACAATGGATCAGAACAAAAGATAAAGTAGCGTAAATTGCAATTTACTGGGTTAATGGGAAACATGGACCTGCCAGTGTGCACAAAGCCTTTTGATCTGGGGCAGAATTGATGAGATGATGATCTGCAAATCTTGCTCCACTGATCAGTGCTCCCGCCTTTCATTTTTCATGTATGACACTGTTGTACATGTTAGCTAACAAGTGGCAAGAGTAGATCAATAGCAACATCAGAAATCATTGGAGATTCATGTACTGCAGTCAGCCAAAACACATACAAAGACATCTTTTCTAAACTTTCTGCTTCATTATGTGATCCATCCATGGGTCTGCATATTTCACTTTCTCTTTTAATGTCAGCTTTTGTAATGAAGCAGAAGACATTGAACTAAATGGATCACAGATCCATGCATAGTCCAGAGATTTGTTGCGGGGAAAACATATTCAAACCTCTCTTACTGTGTCAAGATATTCGGCTATGAGGTTGTGCATCTTCACAGCTCCGTCTACTGCTGACAATAGTAACGCCAAAGTCCCTGTTTCAACCTGAAATCTTGGAGTTTATCTGTGATGGTCAGGATTGGCTCATATTTCCCCTGCATTTAATGTTCAGCTCATTCAGATGGCTGAAAGTGTCTGCAAGATTGGCCAACTTAGCCCACCAAAAATCATCAGATCGTAACCCTTTACATGGTCATTGATAATTCATTGCACAATGTTTGTCAACTCCTCTTTGCAGATGAGACATTCAGGTAAGGGACAAGCAGCGTCTCCTGTTCATGAAGGTCCAAAGGCCAGATAGCCCTCATTGTCCTGTCTCTGAATAGTTCTTATACAGTCATAGAGATGTACAGCACGGAAACTGACCCTTCAGTCCAATTTGGCTTTGCCGACCAGATATCCTAAATTAATCTAATCCCATTTGCCAGTTTTTGGCCCATATCCCTCTAACTTCTTTCTATTCACATACCCATCCAAATGCTGTTTATGTGTTGGAAATTAATGAAAACTATGTCAGCTGACTCCAGAACTCGTGAACAGAAAGAACAGTGGCCCATGATAACCATCACATCTTGGTGTGTAACAGTAAACTCTGATGCTTGGCCCCCATCTCTGCACTCAAAATGGTGAATAAACATGACTTCAATGGCTATGATTTTACAGCTTGCTCTAATACTGTTGCTAACTTTGGTGCCATTGTTTTTGCTACAGGAGTTTCAGGGTGGAGGATAGGACAGGTGATCTGAATGTCAGCATTTTGCTCTTTCACTGTACTGAAAAATCCTTTGACTTTCTCCATCGTGGAGGCTGCTCCGTCAGTGCGAGTGGTCCAACACATAGCCCTGGTAAGTTTACTTTCCATCAAGTCAGTGTCGCATACCCGAAATATTTCTTAACCAGCCACATAACTCCGAAACTACTTACAAAAGAAAAAAAGTTCTCCTGAGTGGAGTTCCCATTAACACATTGGACATTGGCCAGCAGCAGGCAGTGTCTGCTTATGTGAGTGGACTCGTCACTCTACGAAACAAATTTCCCACTCGTTGCTAACTTCCCTTGCGGTTCCTCTTCCATATCAGCTGATATGTCATCAGTTTGCCATTTATTTGGATTATCTGAGAATGGAATTTTGTTGATCTCTTTGCAGCATCAGTTCCTAACATCACACCTGTGATTTCTTTTTTGTTACTTACAGCCATAATTAAGGTTTTGGCAATGCTATGGGACTTCTTTGAATTTGCTTCAAGGTCCAGGTAAGTAACCTCTTGAGTTTTATCCGATACCCACACACACTCCATCAGACATTGGGTCTGCTTCCTGGTTTTATTCCCTCAAGCTCTTGAAGTAAGGAATGTGTTTGTTTGCAAGAAATTGATATTTTGTCTGTAAATGGTGTTTTGACTTACTCCGTACCATCACAATGTTTGTCAACTTCTCTCTGCAGATGAGACATTCAGGTAAGGAACACTTGATATTGAAGGGTGCTATTTTCACTGAATCCCTTAATATCAACATCCTGAGGGTTACCGTTGACCAGAAACCGATTGAGACTAGATACATAAATACAGTGGCTCGAAGAGCAGGTCAGAGGCTAGGAATGCTGTGACAAGTATCTCACCTCCTGACTGCCCAAAGCCTGTCCACCATCTACAAGGCACACGTCAGAGGTGTGAAGGAATACTCACACTTGCCTGGTTGGGTGCAGCTCCAGAAACACTCAAGAAGCTCGACAGCATCCAGGATAAAACAACCCATTTGATTGGCACTTCAGCCACAAACGCTCACTCCCTCCACATAAATGCTCAGCCACTGTGCGTGCCATCGACATGCTGCATTGCAGAAGGCTCCTCAAAAAGCACCTTCCAAAGTCAAGACCACGTCCATCTACAAGGACAAGTGCAGCAGGTACATGGGAGCATCACTTCATGCAAGTTCCCTTCAAGCCACTCACTATTCTGACTTGGAGACACTTTGTCATTCCTTCACTGTTGCTGGGTCAAAATCCTGAAGCTCCCTCCCTAACTGCATTGTGGATCTATCTCTAGCACATGGACTGCAGTAGTTCAAGAGGGAAGCTCACCATCAACTTCTCAAGGGCAACTAGGGATGGGCAATAAATGCTGGCCAGCCAGTGATTCCCATAAGCCATGTATAAATAAAAAATATCATGGCAGGTAGTCTAAAATGTGGGGAAGCTTGTAGACCTGAGAGAAAATGTTTAATACCATCCTGCACTATGATGCAGTGATTTGATGATTAATGATTATTCCCCATAGCGTGGAACCAGGCCATTCAGCCCATCGAGTTCACATCAACCTTCCAAAGAGCATCCCATCCAGACCCAACCCCTGACCTTATTGCTGCAACTCTGCAATTCCCATGGCCAATCCCATGACTGCACATTTTTGGACTGTGGGAGGAAACCAGAGTGAACCCATGCAGACAGGGCGAGAACGTGCAAACTCCAAACAGACAGTTGCCTGAGAGTAGAATCAAACTCAGGTCCCTGGCACTGTGAGGCAGCAGTGCTAACCACGGAGCTACCATGCCACCCAACTGCGGCAGGAAAGTACCTGCTGTTAGAAGGGAGATGATGAACTCAGACAAAGATGTTTCCACTCGAATACTGAGCTATCAGGAAGAGGCTACCATTGACATTTTGAGATAAGAACCAATGGTTAGTATTAGAAATGCAAATGCAAAGGTCAGATCGTACAATTGGGTTAATGAGTGCCCCTTCTATCTCTCATCTTTCTGCCTCCACCTTTCACTCTCATGTGCTGAAAAGTGACAATTCACTTGCCATTTAAAGTTGGTTCCAATTCTTATCGCTCTCCCTCTTTGGTTCATATTTTCTCCTTTATCAGCTGTTGCCGAATTGCTATCTGACTTGGCTGTTTTTAATCTGAATGTGTGGAGAGGGTTAAGGGAGGTTTGTTTGAAAATGGAACACTTTCTGCATCGTTCAAGTACAACCCAGGTGAAGGCCCTCCAGCCTAATGTAAACACTTACTGCCCTCTGAACCAATGTATCCTGAAGCTGAAAAGGCCACAAAAGATTCAATTGTCATTCCCCTCACCTGGGACAAGTCAGGCAGGGTTTAGGAGGAATGCAGCTAAAATAGAGCAGGAGATTGACCTGCTGTCTTCCAATTTGGTTGACTACTTCAAAATGGTATATCGCAAGTCTCTACAAGATGCTGGGATGATCCTTAAATCTTCATATCAGGCTCAAATGATTTAATTGGGTGCCAATTAACTAATTTAATCTGAGGTTTCAGTGGGATGTCAGTGATAATGCCCTCTCCACCCTGCTCTACCAGATTGACAGTGAGGACAATACGAAGGGTAAGTTTCATTTAAAAACAAATATATATATTAATTTCTTTGTGACTTGGGAAGCTTGTTCATCAGGGTCCATTAGAAACACTAGAGCCTACCTTGAATTTGAAATCCACCACTCACCTGCAGTGAAATATTTACCTTTCATTAAAGACTGTTGCCCTGAACCTCAGTGAACTGCACAGGTAATTGGAGTCCATCTCTCTTTATCTTGGAGATTACAGTGTTCTGTTAGTTTGTGCACAGTTACAGATAGCTCTCCTATCACGCAGTAGTTGCGTTGCTGCATGACCTCCCGCTATAGAAAGTCGCATTGTAGTGAAATTGCGATAGAAAATCGTCATGGATGTACAGCAGAAAGTTCACATTATCCAAACAGTGTCCACTATTCATCAACGCATTACAGCAAATTTGCATTAATGAAACATCCGTTATAGCAGACCTACCTGTATGCTATATTTATGCTGCACCTACTCCCATTAAACTCATTTTGTGACAGAACATCCAAACCAGGCGAGAGAGATGCTAATCTCAATAAAATGCTCATCGTCGGAACATCAACAAGTGGAAGAATAATGATGTAGAAACCACACTACATTTTTTACTGTGTTTGTATACCTACATAGTACCATGGTCTGTCACCTTCCATACCTTCCAAGGAGTCCTTGTAAGAGCTTGATATGGGCATTATTGATTTATTTATTGTCACACATATCTTGTTACAAAATACAGTGGGAAGTGTGGTATCTGGTCGCCACTGTCCAGCGCCAACTTAAAATACAGAAAAATAAACCAAAATGTAGAATATAAAGGCAGAAAAATGAAGAAATAAAAGAAGTGTCCAACTCTACAGTCCTACTTGTTAAGTTTTCCATCATGGGCATTGGGCCTGGTGGCCAGGCATGAGTCCCCTTCAACATTCTACCATGCCATCTTGCATCCACAGACACCCTCGCAACTATGAATCCTCCCTGGACCTCACCAATGCTAATGCCACCGATGCTGCCAGGTAGCAAACCAGCACAAACCCAACTCCCCCACTGCCATGAGTCTGCTTCGGGCTCACCTCGCCAATGCAACTGCTGCTAATGCTGCCAGGCCCCTTCACTTGTCCAAATATGGAACCTAAAGTTGGTTTGAGATCCATTCTATCCAAACTTTGACTGCAACTGACTTGAGTTCATGCTGCAGTCCCATATGTTTGGTATGTTTGACAGTGAAACCAGAGGTCTGGAACACACAGGCTTCCTACAGCATGGACGAACCAAAACATAGATGTAACAAGTTATAGCAAAAAGAAACCAATGGGAAAAGAGTAGGGAAATGGGATCAAAAGCTACAAATCAAATATTTAACAAGGCACAGTACAAATGGGCTGAAAGGTCTCCTTTGCTATACTTCCCTGGAGACAAAATTTCTCTTGGCTGCAGTGTGTAATAGGTAATAGCAAATTGGCAGCCCCCTTTCCACACTGCTTCATTTTCATTCTCCACGTCACGCATTCAGTTCTGATATGATTTGGGGAATTGTTTTGGTCAGGGATCCTTGGCAAGTGCACCATTTTAATTAGCATGTTGTCAATGAACCTGCCCTGGCAAAAATAAAGAGCTTTCATACAAAGCTTCAGGTTGTACTAACCTTTGGCAGCGGGACAGGACACACCTCTTACATAGGGTAAGGATGCTTGTGTTACGTAGTTATTGGTCTCATTACTATTTGCGTCTTGAACGATTGCCACTAACATAGAATTGGACGTAAGGGCTTTTTGAATTTAGAGATAAATGAAGTATGCTGATTGAAAATACTGCTAAGGTTTAGCAAAGCTTAATTTTGAATGTCAGTTTGACTTGATATCACAAACGTAATGAAATCGCCTGACCTAGATGCTCTGTATGTTATCAGATTTTCTCAGATATTAGGCTGAATTTTGGCTCTGGTGTTCCTGATCTCAATGCCACGCAGGCAGGGTGGGATATGGAAGGAAATTTTCAAGGTGATGTCATGGGAGTCAGTTGCAATGAAGGTTGTGGGTACACCAAGATAAAAAATTTCCAAATGTTATAGAATATACTGTGGCCATCGATACCAGGTCACTGCTGCGGAGAATAGGACCCACACCCCCTCCCCCAACAGGATGGTTTTTGGCCAGGTCAGGGAGACTCCCAGCTCAGAGAATCTACACTGTGCTACTTTTTGGGATGGGCCTCTGGCTCCCAACCACTTCCACCCTTTACTGCAACCCAACACCATCCTGCTACCAGGGAGCCTCCATCATCCCATCCATGTTTACCAGTCACATCACAAGGCCCACCTGCCTTGTCAAAAATATACATGCTGTGCGAAAGGTGCCTGTTGTGTTAATGACAATGGTCTAACAATCAGTTGCTAATCAGGGATTGATTAACGCTATGAGTTAATTCACTTAAAACAGTAAAACATATTATAAGTTATGAAGCAGGCATTATAGCCAGCCAACCAGTTTTGGTGATATGTACTGCTTGCAGGCAGAGTCCCAACATTCCATACACAGTGTACATGGAGTCCTTAAAGGTGAATCTTCTTAAAAGTGAGTTATGTATACAATAGTCCCATCAATTGGCTCTTTAATTGAGCTGACAACCGATCATTAGCGGGCAAGCAGCTGTCATTTTTCTCCCTGAAAATAGGCCAAAGGTGAGAAACTGCCAGCAGATCTAGTGCTAGTGAAAGATTTCTGTCCATTTGCCTGATGGAAATTCAGCCTATTGTGTTTTCTACCCTCCAACCCCGAAAGTTCCATTGGTATGCTGGGGTAGAAAGACCAATCCAGTCAGACATGGTACTGGCAACAACCTACAATCCCAAATAGCATGCTTGGTCGATTTGCAAAGACCTAACTGGACTAGGAGCGTAGCTGTAAATTAACACAGACTTTTTCAATGTAAGGGAGGGAAGAAAAACTGCAAATAAAGAATATTAGCACACCACACTTTTGTTTGTAATTTATAAAAATGATTTAGATGAGAATACAGGAGGCATGATTAGTAAGTTTGTGGATGACACCAAAATTGGTGGTATAGTGGACAGTGAAGAAAGTTATCCATGATTACAAAGAGAAGTTGATCAATTGGGTCAATGGGCTGACGAGTGGCAGATGGAGTTTAATTTGGATAAATGTGAGGTATAGCATTTTGGTAAAAAAAACAAGGGCGGGACTTGTACAATGAAAATTAGGGCCTTGGATAGTGTTGTAAAACAGAGAGACCAAGGGGGTCAGGTACATAATTAATGGTAGTTTGTTTCACACGGAGATAGGGCGGTTAAGAAGGCATTTAACACTCTTGTCTTCATTGCTCAGACCTTTAAGTATAGTAGTTGGGATGTCATGTTGAGGTTGTACAGGGCGTTGGTGAGGCCTCTTCTGGTGGCTCTGTTATAGGAAGGATATTATTAAGCTGGAAAGGTTTTAGGAAAGGTTAGCAGGGTGTTGCTGGGAATGGAGGATTTGAGTTATAAGGAGAAGCTGGATAGACTGGATCTTTTTTCCATTGTAGTGTATGAGGTTGAGGGGTGACCATATAGAAGTTTTATAAAATCATGAGGGGTATAGAGAAGGTGATTGGCAGGTGTTGTTCCCCTAGGTTGGGGGATTTCAAGACAAGGGGGCATATTTTTAAGGGGAGAGGAGAAAGATTTATGATTCTATGATATGTGTGCAAACACTCGCGGGTCTCTCGTCTTACACCTCCTTTAAAATTGTACCATTTAGTTTATGTGTTCTCTCCTTAGTCTTTTCAACAAATTATGTTTTATCTGTTGGATTTGAAATACCACCTGTCTGCCAAATCAATGCTCACTTGAAATTTATTACTAACTTCCTTATGGTTTACTAGCAGACTTTGCGTGAACAAATTGATGATTAATTAATCCAGCAGTCACTCCTTATATTGTTAGAATTGCTGCCAGGTGATAATATAGTTCAGTGCCATGTGCCTTTCACCCAGTGCATGCATGAAGTTTTGCTTTCCAATGTAGTGTTATTTCAGATGGATCAGGGCTGGAGTTTCTCTACTCCATGTGAAAGCTCTGTTATATCACAGAGGTAGCCTGAAAAGCACAGAACCCATGAGGCAGTGGGACAGCGCATATTCTTAAAACATCACACCACCGCACATCCCCACCGCCACAGCATGACCAAACTGCTAAGATTCAAAACGGATTCCATAATGTCTTCAGAGATCACAGTACGGTTGCAGATTTCGATGCTAACAAGCAGGAAATTTGCTGTCCTTACCCAATCCGGGCTATATGTAACTCTAGACCCAGAGCAAAGCAGTTGACTCTTTACTGTGGGAGGGTGTGAGGGAGCCTGATAGCACACAGAAAACCCCCCCAAAGAAGCCAAAGTTTGCAAGTCCAACTGTTCTTATTGGTAGGGCCTCATTTAAATATATTTTTGATTATTTCACAGTAATGTGGGCCTTGCTGGCAAAGCTAGCATTTGTTGCCCATCCCTAATTGCCTGTGAATTAAATGACTTAAATGCCATTTCAGAGGGGAGTAAAGAGTGAGCTATACCGGACTGGGTCTGGAGTCACACATTGACAAGAACAGCAGACTGCCTTCCCTAAAGGCTAGCAGTGAGCCAGACAGGCATTTTCAACAGTACTTGCCGGTTGTCATGGCCACCGTTGTACAGACTAGTTTTATACTTCCTGTCTTTTTTAACTGAAGTTGAATTCCATCAGCTGCGAAGATGGGATTTGAACACATGTCCCAGCGCTTTAGCCTGGATCTCTGGATTACTAGTCCCATTATATTACCATTACACCACTATCTTCCCCTTGACAGTACTAGCACCCTGCCCAGTGGGTGAATAGATTGTATACTACATTATGAGCCAGAATTAATGGTAGGCATTTGGCACACCATGAGCAATGGGCCGCAATATAGGGCCTGGCAATGACAACTGGGGAGTTTTAACTCTGATCAGAAGGCAGGCCAAAGGCCTCCTTGTTTGATCGAGAGAGCTAACAAAGCAACAAATAGAGAAAAATATAAAGATCAGGAAGAAGAGAAGAAGGATATGTTAATGACACTGCAGAGCCTCCACACTTGACACATTTTTACCTTTCCATTGTGCCCAATGTACCACATTCCTGTTTTCATGACAATGAATCAGAACCAAAGTACTATGGACATTTTTAGCATTGAATTCCAAAATGTGCTTCCTAAGGGAGATAACTGCGACAACAAAAAGGTCTGCAGATGTAAATTCAGTGTTATCTGGCAAAACCTGTGTCATATCAATTGAATGGCACACCGGTATAATGTCAGAGAAAATTCATCAGAAAGATAGATGTAACAGGAAGAGATAATGAGAGGATAGACTATCCATGCCCCTCTCAGCAGCAAGTTATCTCTTGCAGAAATTGTTTTGCCCTTTCTAAAATATATAAAAAATGGTCTTCAAAAACAACCGCAACCTTAGTCTGTGTGTGCAAGTGGGAGAAGGTGTATTAGTGAGATGCATGGATAGGGTTGACAGTCAGATTCTTTTTCCCAGAGTTGAAATGTCTAATACTAGGTGGCAAGCATTTAAGGTGAGAGGGGGGGTAAGTTCAAAGCAGATGTGAAGGACAAGTTTTTTTACACAGACAGTGGAAGGAATCTGGAATGTACTGCCGGGGTGGTGTTGGAAGCATATACGATAAGGACATTTAAGGGATTTTTAAATAAGCGCATGAATATGCAAGGAGTGGAGGAGTATGGACAAAGGGCAGGCAGAAGGGATTAGTTTAATTTAGCGTCATCTTTGGCACAACATGGTGGACCGAAGAGGTTGTTCCTGTGCTCTACTGTTCTGTACTCTATGTTCTAGTGGAAGAAGGTGTGCGAGTGAACTGAGGTTCACGTGTAGTAGTCTGTGTTCAATAGCTGGTGTTCTGTGAAGGTCGCTGTTGAATAACTGCTGACTTGTTACCCTTGCAGTGCAGGTGAATGGATTCTCTTGCCACTGTGTCCTAGAAGCCCATTAGCCAACAAGGAAAAAGGCAAAGAGGATTTGTATAGGATGGGCTGAAGGGTAAAATTGTTGATGATATTTGACAACTGCAGGACCTCGAGTCAATCCTGTGAATATTCTAGCACATGGCATAGACGGTGCAATCAAAACTTGTTTACTGTATTTGCAAGCAACTTGTTTTCTGTATCTGCTTTTCTGTGTTGGCTGTTTGTCATGCTGTATAAGAGAGAGCGACAGTTCCAAGTTGCTGGACATCGCCTTGGACAAGGATCGCAAATGATGCCAGGAACAACCTCAGCCTCCCAAACAGCTGTCAATCGAGGGGACCCAGATGGGCTGAAGGCGTGAGGCTTATTTTTCCATCTATTTTTTATTCTTTTTATTTACTCAATAAATGTTCCTTCTTTTTAGTTCTTTTATTACTGAATAAATGTTCGTATTTAAGCAAGTTGCTGTTGTTGAGCCTTCTCTTAACAACATCTAACCAAATCCAAAAAGAACTGCTTGTATACACTCTGTGACACGAGACATTTTTGGTGATGAAGATGGGATTTGGGAAAATGTATAAGGGAAGAGAAAAGCAACCTGATACTCCAGAGACCTCCCCTATTCCAGGGTGGAATGCGGCAGACTCTGGATTCGGGTATGTAGCTAATATGTTAGCACCATTAGGATCCTCGAAAGGATAGCGGACAGTTATAACTGGAAAAAGAGATAACTCGAGGCCAGGTTTCTGCGCTGTGCAAGTGCACTGAACCTTGTAGAAGTGTTTACTCTTTTTGGTCTGGTTTGAATGCACCTTTGTTTGCTGGTTGCTAAATATTGCCCTGTACAATTTGTATCTTTTTATTCTCTGGAGCACGAGATCTGGAGGTTCTTTGAAGTTTAAGTTTGCAGTTTGTGAATGTATGGTGATTTGAAAGTGTGATGTGTGCCTGTATTAATGTGGGACATGCATGCTTAATGTAATATCCTATTAAGAAACTATCAGTAGTTGTGTAAATCAAAAATCTGCAAAATGTTGATTCAAAAATTTGGTTTGTAAAGCTTGATAAAAATTTACCTTTTGGAATTGGTTCCATGTTGTGTTTGGACTTGGGTACATTTTAATTCCAGAAATTACCATGTTTGGAATTTCATATTCCAGTCAGATTGAACTTTCAAATACTGTTTTAACACAAGTGAATCTTTAATTCTGGATGATAAGATTTACTCATTGTTAATATCCAAGTGATAGGGACATCAGAATGTTGAAAATGCAACTCTGTGTGGGGAAGGAGTTTAGGGAAGGCAAATTTAGCAAAGGGGTGGGATTTACCTTCATTCAAGAAGGAGGAGAGACAGATGATGTAATTACATTCAGGAGTTTATGCCCCACCCCCTTCTTTTTGAATAATTAGCATTAGTAGACTGACACTAATTAACCCATTCTGCTTGATGTGGAATGGATGAAGCTTGTTTCTTTTATTTTAGAAATTAGAGACACCAAAAACTGAACCCATTTGCAGAATTTCAACGTCACTATACAGTGATGGATGAGGCACCCTCCATCCATCAATAACCCATTATTAATGTCATCAATAACACATTTCAGCGTTAGGAAAGTACTGTGGCTAAATATTAATTGCAGTGAGTGTCAGGAATCTTGAAACCACTGAGTCTGGGTGCACTTAAGCACATCATGACAAAAATTATATTAAAACTCACATGCCCTGGTATTCTAAAACATTTAAATAGGATAGTCATCTGAAAATTTAAAGGGATTCTGTGAAACGATAAAATGTATTCACACAGTCTCAATGGTTTCAATGCATGAAAATGGTGAGTGACTTTGAGGGAGTTAACAGAATATTGAATTTGGACAAATTTACATAGAGATATATCAAATATCTAGAATAAGTTATCAAGTAACACTAAAAAAAGTGGGTCATCTTAGAGAAAGAACAAGTGAAGTATGTTGTGCCTGAATCAAACAGAAATGTTTGACTTCTGTTTTAAAGTATTACAAGATTATGTTCCATGGGCTACAAATCTCAACAGATCTGTGGAATTAAATATGGTGGTAATAGTTAACTTGAAAAATTGGATGAGCCGAAGTAATTAAGGGTGGAGATTGATGGCAGAAGACAAAAGAATTAGAATTTTGAAATGGCTATTGAGGTTAAAATGCATTTTAGTGAAAAAGAAACCTTGGATGAGAGCACCAAACTGAAAAGCTTTCTCTTGGTGAGGTTTGTGTCTTCGTCTTTCTTTTTTAAGAAAGACTGATTTGATGATCAAGCCACTACCAGAGGCATTGGGACCATACGTGGAGAAATATGTAAAACCTCATAGGTCATTTGATAAGATCATGTGGGAATCAAGAAAGTGTGACATGGGTTTGGCTTACTGATGTAAGTGTGCAAAAGTGAATGTTACCTCAGAAGTAATAAACATGAAACGGTACAAGAAAGCTTACACTGAAGAACGGGTCTCCGACATGTACACCCACTTGATGAAAGGATTAGTGGCTTGGAAGATCACAAAAACATAGTTTAAATAATCAAACCCTGACACAAAATCCATCGAGAAACTGACAATAAAAGTGGTATTAGTGAAAGGGATGTAAAAAGAATCACCATCAAAATAAAATGTGTGATTGGCTATTATGTCGCTACAGAAATGAAAGAAAATGGACTCTGGGAGGAGTAATGATGAACTGAGTGAAAGGGCCTAACAGATGACATACAGATACCCCATCCTGTGTGTTTGTCTGACTAAACTAGTAGGTAGAATTGTAATGTATTAGGACAGTTAGTGAATGTGAAAGAAGGCTGAGCTAAGACTCAGGTGTGCATTGGTAGGAGTCTGTGATAAGGGAACCCCGGGAAAAATAAAAGGGAGGAGGCATAAGTTGAAGGTAAAGTCTGATGAACATTAGAGCTGTATTAGAATCATAGAATCCCTACAGTGTCAAAGCAGGCCCTTTGGCCCAACAAGTCCACACTGACCCTTGGAGCATCCCACCCAGACCCATCCCCCTAAACACTACAGGCTGTTTAGCATGCCCAATCCACTTAGCCTACGCATCTTTGGACTGTGGGAGGAAACCAGAGCACTTGGAGGAAACCCACACAGACAGTCACCCAAGGCTGGAATTGAACCCAGGTCCTTGGTGCTGTGAAGCAGCAGTGCTAACCACTGAGCCACCGTGTTTGATCCCATGTATATTGTAGCTCAAAGCAGGTACCTGCATATGGAGGTATTTACTATTCAATGATACAATCAGTTATAAAATTGGCAAGTGAGGGAAATGTATTGGAGAAGTATCCTCAAGACGGATACAGGTGAGGAGAGCTGAGAAATTTTGAGTCCATGTATGAGGTTATTTTACTGTAATGGGGTGAAATGATCTGTAGATAGGGAACTGGAGGATTAAAAAAAACACACAAATTAAGGCACCCGAATCTGAAATATACAGAATTTTAGAGCAAATTATGTAAATAGATTAACTGAAACAAAAATGCAGGCAATATTCTGGTCGCCTCAGTCAGGTGACACGACTTGCTGGTTCCATTACAGCTTTGACTGTACATCGGGTTGGGATATATATTTAAGGGTTGGTTCCCAAAAGCCACTGCGATGATTAATTTGATGATACACCCTTGTGTTGTGTTGTTCGTATAGATGAAAGTTACTTTCATTGTAGTTTTAAACTTCTAGCGTAGGTTACAGACTATTATTATGTGTTCTCGCTGTCAAATATCATCAGGGCTGGATTGTATACGATGGGTTGAAGGGCTAACATTGTTGATGATATTCGACAACTGCATGACCTTGAATGAGTCCTGTCAACATTCCAGTACATGGCACAGACGGCGCAATTAAACTTGTTTTCTGTACTTGCAAGTAACTTGTTTTCTGTATCTGCTTTTCTGTGCTGGCTGTTTGTTACACTGTATAAGACAGAGAGTTTCGTTCCAAAGTTTTGGATTTCATCTCGGATCGGGATTGAGAACGGTGCCAGGAACAACCTCAGCCTCCAGACCAATCATCAATCGAGGGGTCCCGGACAGGCAGAAGGGCGTGAGTCTTGTTGTATTTTCCCTCCCTTTTTCATTCTTTTTACATCCTTATTAAATGTTCATTTTTTTTCTTGTCTTTTATTAGTACTCAATAAATGTTCATATTTGAGCAAATTGCTGTTGTCGAGCCTTCTCTTTACTATGTTTAACCAAACCTGAAAAGAACCACTTGGATAAACTCTGTGATCCAAGGCAGGACTCTCTCTTTCTGAGTGCTGCCAGCCCACTACTGTCAAAAGAATTGTGACAAAATGCAAAGCTGAGAATCTTAAAGCTGCCTGTTCAACAAGCAACATTCCACACTCTTAAATTCTTTTTGGACTCACTTCTTCATTTATGATCTTTGTATGTCTGTGTTGTATTATCATTTCTTCGTGCATTGAGCTTACTAGCTACTTACTCTTATGTTCACTCCAGAAAGCCTGGTTAAAGTGGCTCCTTTAAAAAGATAAATTCATTTGGTCTGTACGGAAAGTGTTCAATT
>JAHRHZ010000057.1:2179545-2197204 GCA_024137785.1 Ginglymostoma cirratum | reverse complement strand
GTGGTATACTGCATCCGCTGTACCCGTTGTGGCTTCGTCTACATCGGGGAAACCAAGCGGAGGCTTGGGGACCGCTTTGCAGAACACCTGCGCTCAGTTCGCAACAAACAACTGCACCTCCCAGTCGCGAACCATTTCAACTCCCCCTCCCATTCCTCAGACGACATGTCCATCCTGGGCCTCCTGCAATGCCACAGTGATGCCACCCGAAGCCTGCAGGAACAGCAAATCATATTCAGCCTGGGAACCCTGCAGCCCAATGGTATCAATGTGGATTTCACAAGCTGCAAAATCTCCCCTCCCCCAACCGCATCCCAAAACCAGCCCAGCTCATCTCTGCCTCCCTAACCTGTCCTTCCTCTCACCTATCGCCTCCTCCCACCTCAAGCCACACCCCCATCTCCTATCTACTATCATCATCCCACCCCCTTGACCTGTCCGTCCTCCCTGGACTGACCTATCTCCTCCCTACCCCCCCACCTACACTCACCTTTACTGGCTCCATCCCCGCCTCTTCGACTTGTCTGCCTCCTCTCCACCTATCCTCTCCTCTATCCATCTTCTATCCGCCTCCCCCTCTCTCCCTATTTATTTCAGAACCCTCTTCCCCTCCCCCATTTCTGATGAAGGGTCTAGGCCCGAAACGTCAAGCTTTCCTGCTCCTATGATGCTGCTGGGCCTGCTGTGTTTATCCAGCCCCACACCTTGTTATCTCGGATTCTCCAGCATCTGCAGTACCTTTTATCTCTGATGTAAGTTTAGCATTGCTGGTTTTTAGAGGTTACCAATTCAGACTCCTAATGCTTTCCAATTGTAGTACTGAGAGTGAAAAAGCAGAGAACTCTGGTTAATTTCAGCTCAAGCATCAGAATGTTGTGATACATCCTGAATTGACTTTCCATCATCTGTCCCAATGATACTCTCAGGCGTCAGGGGGACTACAAGTTGCCTCCCGCAAAGGTGTACTGGTTAATTCCTATTTTCCTGCATGTCCCCTTTTGCTATCCATGCTGCATCTTTAAATTGTTGGAACATTTCTGCAAATTTAGTTCAATGATGCTCTGAGGAAAATCCTAGACCGTAGACAGTACTTGCATGACGGTCTGGCCACTGACCATCCCCTGTTTATACTGGTCAGCCTGGACTTTTCTGATTGGGGTTGTTAGCCTGGGCCAGTCAGGGATCTCATAGTCAACAAGGCCCATCTGGTTCCAGTCACTACTGGAACAAAAAAGGATTGATGAGCGCAGAAGGTGTTGTTTACTTGGACCTTAGTGAAGCATTTGACCTGGTAGGCTAATTAATAAAGTTAGATCATATGGGGTTCAGGGTGAACTTGTTAATTGGATACAAAATTGGCTTAATGGCAGATGGAGGGTTGTTTTTCAGACTACAGGCCTGTGACAGTGATGTTCCACAGGGATCGGTACTGGATCCACTCTTGTCTGTCTTTTGTATACGTGAATTGGATGAGAATACAGGAGGTGTGGTTAGTAATTTGCACATGACACCAAAATCGGGGGTGTAATGGACAGTGAAGTTATCTAAGATTACAAAGATCTTGATCAATTGTGTCAAGAGCCTGAGAAGTGGTAGATGGAGTTTAATTTGGATAAACAGGAGATATTGCATTTTGGTAATACAAACTAGGACAGACTTGTACAATTAATGGTAGGGTCCTGGGTCGTGTTGTAGAACAGAGAGACCCAAAGATCCGGTACATAATTGTTTAAAATTTTTGTGTCACAGTTAAACAGGGTGATTAAGAAGGCATTTAGCATGCTTGCCTTCATTGCTCCAACCTTTGAATATAGGAGTTGGAATATCATGTTGAAGTTGTACAGGACATTGGTGGGGCCTGTTCTGGAGTACTATGTGCAGTTCTGGTCACCCCGTTGTAGGAAGGGTATTAAACTGTAGACGATTCAGAAAAGATTTACCAGGACGTTGCCAGGAATGGAATGTTTGGAGGTATAAGGAGTGGCTGGATCAGTTGGATATTTTCTCCCCCCACTGGAGCATAGAAGGGAGGTCGAGGGGGTGACCTTATTGAGGTTCATAAAGTCATGAGGGGCTTGAATAAGGTGCATGACAAGGGACTTTTCTTGTGGGTGGCAGAGTTAAAAACTAGGACATATTTTGAAGGAGAGAGGAGAAAGACTTAAGAAAGGACATGAGGCGTAACTTTTTTGGCACAGAGTGGTTCAGGTGTGGAATGAACTGCCGGGGGAGAAAAAATCTTGGATGCAGATACAGTTACAACATTTAAAAAGACATTTGTATAAGTTCGTGAAAAGGAAAAAGGATTGGAGGGATATGGGCCAAACTCAGGCAAGTAGGACTTGTTTAGTTTGGGAACATGGTCAGTGTGGACTGGTTGGACCAAAGGGACCATGCTGTATGACTCTATGGCTGCAGTCTTTGAGATGGTTGACCATACCATTGTACTCCATCGCCTCTCCATCCTCTACCATTCTGTCCCATCCTTACCTGTCTCATCATAGCCAGTTACCTGCAAGGGTTTCTCCAATTGCTCCTGCTTGATCCCCTCTAGTGCCACCAAAAGATCTCCCCAGATCTCCAGCATCTCGTCTTTCATTGTCAACTCTGCTAGCCATATCTTAACTCTCACCACATCTCATTCACCCTTCATCACCTACATGGGCTCCTAGTTGAGCAATGCTTCAATAATAAAATCCTCACCCTTGTCATGTTTCCTTGGACCTTGTCCCTTCTATTCCTATAATCTCCTCTTGACCCCTCGGAATTTGGAAGTCTGATCTGCTGTAGGTCAAATTTGGAGGTGCACAGTCATGGCTCCACCATTGGTGGCCATGTCTTCAGCAGTCCAGGTCGTAAAGCTCATGACCATGCTTTCCTCCTGTAAGGTTCTCCTTAAAAGCCATTTCTCTGACCACCTTTTGTCTTCTATCCAGTGTCAGTTGTGGTTTTTAATATTGATAATAAGATTTTCAAAGCATTATTTCGCGGTATCTCGGGTCGTAGCTCTTACTTCTGGGTCAGAAGGTTTTGGGTTCAAATCCCACTCCAGGACCTGAGCATTAAAGAAAAAAAGTTAACACTCCAGTACAGAGGGTACGCAGCACCGTCAAAGTAGCTGTTTCTCAGATAAGGCATTAAACCAGCGCCCAATGTATCTGTTCAGGCGAGTGTAAAAAGTCCTATTGAAGAGCAGAGGAGTTATCCACCATATTCTGGCCGATGTTTGCCATTCAAATGAATATTACACAAAGATTATGCAGTTATTATCACACCGCTAGTTGGAGAGTTTTTTTTTTGGTAAATTAGAGACTATATTTCCTGCATGACAACACTTCACAGCACCACAAGTGACACTTCATGAGCTGTGAAAATCCAATGGCTGCAACAATTGCTGCATCGAAGCAAACTTTTCCTTCTGGGAAGTGAAAGCTGTTGTTGTTCATTAGTAAAGCATTGGTTGAATGGAGGGGACCAGTGGGCATGCAGGGATTGGAGTTGGCAAGCAGAACTTGGTGGGGGGAAGGGGATGGTGGGGTACTGAGGAGAGCTGGACTCCAAGGGTACAGGACCATTGAGCGGGGTTAGGATGGCAAGAATTGCTGGGCTCCAAACATATCATACAAAGCCATCATCTGCCACCATGGTCACTGGTGCCATCTGCACATATGCAGGAGATTTAGATTTTTTAAGATTTAGCTTTTATTGGCACACGTACTGAAGTACAGGAGTACAGTGAAAACAAAAAATGTACAATGTCGTCACACATGGCAGATACCTAGGTACAAAAAAGAATACCCAGGTATGAAATGCAGTAAAAGAAAATAAGTTAAAGAAGTTAAGCATTAGCTTCATGGAATAAGTGGAAAAAAAAGAAAATGTCATCGAAGTCCTTCTTAATAGCGACTAGAAAAATAAAGAAATCAAGTTAAAAGTTCTCCGAGAAACCTCAGCTGACAGTCCTTGACGCCACAAATAATTGGGGGAGCTCTCTCACTCTTCGCTCTTCCTGTGTTGGGCTGCAATGCCATCGCTGCACTGCTGCCACCACCTCCCTGATCTCCTGTTGTTGGCTCTGGAACATGCCCAGGCAGGACCCACTCGCACACCAAGGTACCACCACACTGGGCCGAGAGGACGTCTTACCCAGGTCCACACTGAGGCCGGGAGTGAGGAAAAGATGAAAAGAAACACCGAGAGGGGGATAAAGAAGAGAAAGAAGTGGATGAAGCAGATGACTTCCAGCTGAAGCATCCCACTCTGCCCCCATCTGAGGTGGCACCTATCACTGCAGCACCATCTGTGCATGTGTGGGTGCCAGCTGCCTTGCTGTTAGCACACACACTAACTATAATGATCCTGAGACGGCAGACTTATGCATAGACTGAAAAGTTGAGGCTGGGGACGGGGATGTATCCACATCCGTTGACACTGCAAGACAACACTAGTTTACAAGGCTCAAGCAATTTGAAGCCTGAGGTTAGGTTTTCTATGCCTCCATGCACCCGCCAACCCTCCCCCTTCTCCTCACTGCCACTCCGTAGGAGCAGATGGTCTGCCCCCAGCCAAATAGAGGGCCAGCAGCTCTCCAGTGTTAGCAGCGCCACCAGGAGTGGTGGTCACTGCTGGAATTGCATCCAATGCTGGATGTGGAGCAGCAATGGAGAAACATCCTTGACAAGGCAGAGGGGACTGAGGTGATCAGGAGGCTTGGTGAGGCTGGTGGCAGTGTTGCTAATCAGACAGGAGCTGCTATATTTAGCGGAAGAGGGTGTGGGTGATCTCAGAGGGACACAGGGTGCCAAAACAAATCATTGTCCATCATGAACTTATTCTCTTCTCTGATTTAAGATAATCTCTCTGGATTTAGTCTGTATAAATATCGTTTTGTAGGTAACAGAACACCCACATATTAACATAATGAACTATTGTTTTCCTAGCTTGTTCCCATAACTTGGTTCATAATTCTCTGAAGGATTTCATAAGTCACCTTGATAATTTTCTGGAGCATAAGACATGATGCAGTTTATCCTTTTAACAGCTCTGTAGTTTTCAACATGAATGCTGGAGGGTCAACTTCTTAAATTTTCAATTTCTAATTCATTCTCCAATTATTGTGATATTTCACTGAATTTCTTTTCACTGCCTCAAGTATATTTTTCTTGTGTTTATCATTTCTGTCATAAAATCTTTGCAACATGTTAACATGACATACTCACTAATTCTCTCTTCTGTTCCAGAGTACTTAACACACAATTCACATCATTTAGTTTCTTTTTGATTCGATAATGTCCAATGAACCTTGCTTTTAATGGCTCCCCAGAGACAGATAACAGCACTAACAACTTGTCACCAGCAACAAATCTTTGCACATTTTAATCTGGCCTGTTTATCGAGTTTTAGTTTTCACTTTCTTTGTTAATCGCCCTTCAAATGCCTTTTAGCTAATTCACATTCATTGGTCTGTTTCCCTCGAAAATGCAAAACATAGGCTGGAGGCATAGTCTCTGAACTTTGGTTTATCAATTTCTCTTTAATCAATTTAAGTGGTCCTCTCACCCCAAGTCCATATATTAGTTCAAAAGCACCAAAGCCAGGAAAAGTGTACTTCCTGCACTAATCCCTCCCCCCTCCGTTTTCATAATTTACAATGAAATCACCTTTGTTTCTTCAAAACACTGGACAATACAGTCTCATGTTGAAAATAGAACAGTATCAGCAGTTCACACGATCTCAAAGTTAATGTTGATAATAACTAATATCTAAAAGCAAACATTGCAGATGCTGGAGATCTGAAATAAACACAGGGTGTGCTGCAAATATTCAGATCAGATTCTGAAGATGATTCAGGTTAAGACTCAAAGCATTAAATCTGTTTCTCTCCACAGGCGCTGCCAGTGTTTTCAGTGATCACTTTCTACACCTCCACCAGAGGGCACCAGACACATTCCTTGGTTCACTGAGCATTCCAGCAATAAGAGTTTTGATCTGATAAATCAATCAGATCTGATCAATCAGCATATCCCTGGCATAAGGGTCAGTGGAAAACCTGGGTATATTATTACTCCTGCTGAGGTTGAGCAAGTGTAGGCCACTCAGCCACTTGAGTCTGTTCCATCATTCAATTTAAGGCATTAAACGTGGTCTTCCACTAACTGAGCCAGCACCTCCTGCCAAGGCATTGGAGTTGCTGTGGAAACATACATTTCTACATGCAAGGGTCCCGACCCGAAACGTCAGCTTTCCTGTTCCCCTGATGCTGCCTGGCCTGCTCTGTTCCTCCAGCTCCTCCACACTTTGTTACTTCTACATGCAAGTTCTATTTCCACGGACCCATCTGACACTCAACAAAGTCAAATCCACCCTGTTGTCTGTTACTGTGTGCAGAATACAATGATCCCTTTCTCAATGAATATTCAAATACTCATAACATGAAAGAATGAAAAAGAAAGCTGGGATGGCATTGTGGCACTAAAGGATGAACGGGAAAGGTGGTCAGAATTAGGATCTAATTCTGGTGCTAATACCGGTGCAGTACGGTGTACATTGGTGATATAAACTTCAGAATATAAGACATTACTTCTAAATTTGAGAATGTCATCAAGTCGGGGATTGATAAGGGACAAATTGATAAACACTGCGAAGAATTGCCTTAATAAACATCAATAAATTTTCAGAATTGTCAAGTATTTGGCAAATGAAGTTCAGCACAGATTCATGCGAGGTATTACATTAAGAAAAAGAGTTTATTTACTACACAGAAAAGAATCTAAATGGGCTGTGCAGCGAAGGAATTTGGTGGTACAAGTATACAAGTTACTAAAAAGATTTCATACAGGTCAATAAGACTGTAACAATAACAAACTATAAACTAAAACTGATGCCTTGAGAAATAGAACTAACATGGAATAATTTTGCGAAATTTGATGCTAACCTTAGTTAGATCATACTTGATCACTGAGTCCAGTCTTGCCACCATATTATACAAAGGACATGGAGGTATTGAGGGGCTGAGATGAAAATTCACAAGAATAATATGAAAGCTATAAGGTTCCACCCACCAAGAAAGGAGAAGCAGTTTGGGAGATTACCCTCATTTCTGCCTGAAACTTCCTGGTCTTCCTGTGCAAGGAGTGGTCCTCGACTGGGTGTAATAGACTGGCATATCCTAAGGTCCAGGATGGCATGCTGAAGATGCACTGAAGCTCAGGGCAGCTGCTGCAGAGGCACAATGGGTGAAGGTCACCATCTAAGGCCTTTCAGGCCAGAATACTGAGGGTCTGAAAACATGATAACCCCTTTATGTCAGGTGCCTTATAAAAAATGTACATTGTCCTTGATCTTTACATTGCAAATGTCTTGAGGTATCTCAGAGTGGAACATGGTGCATCAAGACAAAAATTACACCTACTGGACTTACTGTAATTTACGATTTTTTGAAGTGTTATTTTCAGGCTGCATGCCTGATACAGAAATGCATTTTGTAAATTTTGAGACTATTACAATCACATTGAGTGGAACGTGCTGTTTGGGAACTAATTGAATTTAATTGAAACTGTGTAAAGATCAAGACAAAATATTTTGTAATGTGTTTTTACAAATTTTTTGGTTGAGAGAAATAAGCAGGTTGGGACTCTTCTTGAAAAAGGTGGTGACTGAAGGGTGACCTGAATTGGTGAAAGGTTTTGATGGAGTAGACAATGACTCAGAGATATATAGCAAGGAAACTGACCCTTCAGTCCAACCGGTCCATGCTGACCATATATCCTGTATAAATCTAGTCCAATTTGCCAGTATGTAGTCCATATTGCTCTAAACTCTTCCTATTCATTTATCCATCGTGATAACTTTTAAATTTCTAATCGTACCAGCCTCCACCGCTTCCTCTCGCAGCTCATTCCATACACGTACCAGTCTCTGCGTGAAAAAGTTGCTCCTTAGGTCCCTTTTATATCTATCTTTCCCATCTCACTTTAAACCTATGCCCTCTAGTTTTGGACTCCCCCAGACCAGAGAAAAAACCTTGGCTGTTCATCCTATCCATGCACCTCATGATTTTATAAACCTCTGTAAGGTCAACCCTCAGCCTCTGACGCTCCAGGGAAAATAGCCCCAGCCTACTCAGCATCTCCCTATAGCTCAAATCCTCTAACCCTGGCAGCATCCTTGCAAATCTTTTCTGAATGCTTTCTATTTTCACAATGCCCTTCCTATAGGAGGAAAGAGCACTTGAGGAAGTGCTAGAGACAAGTAAAGTAGTCATTAGGAAATCAAGTAAAGAATTCATGTACATTTTGTTTCCCAAAGAATGGTAAGAATGTGCAATTCATTACCAGAGAGAATAATGGATGTGAATTGGATTAATACATTTGAGAGATGATGGATGAGTAAATGAAGGGAACAGAGAGTTATAATGAGTGAGAATGGAAACATGAGAGTTGCACCCACAGTGTTGGGAATTAGAGGCAAGCAAGTAGAGTAAGTCTACACTGTCCTATACCACGATGAGCTGAACCAATGCTGGATGATGTAATCGGAATCATTATCTGCTGATTATAGAAGTCATTGACACCCCCTTTGCCTTGGTTATAGGCATTGGCAGTAGTGGTTTATTTGGCATGTGTAATTCACGCATGGAAGCTCATACATAGGCACATTCAAGTCCATGTGTCAAAGGATACTTTAACTTAGTTTCTTCAGGGTTGCCAACTGAGTCACTACAAATGTTGACATGCAATTAACATGGAAGGATGAGTGAAGAACTGTCAAGGGGACTTTACTGAGACATGGAAGGTGATGGGTCCACAGCTCTAGGAAAAGCAGCACAATGTTAAACCAGGAGGCAGGGTAGGGACCTTTGTGATTGCTCCCTTCCTTGCATTTCTTTCTATGAGGCTTGCTACAGAAAATCTCCACATCAAGTATAATGAGGCTATCTCCTGTGTGTAAGTGACCTAGGACCAGAAGCGCAGTAGAGGTCAGGACGGTGTCAGTCAGGTAAGATGATGGTTTACCACCTTGCAGGAAACGTGACCCGATCAGAAGATCGAAGGCCAGATCAACCTAAGGCCCCAGCATTCATAAGAAGTAAAACTGTGCCTTAGCCACTGAAATTGGAGTGTTGCAATGGGAACCTGTACAGTGGAGTTACACTGCCTTCAGACAACAAGTCTGACCTTCTGAGCAATGTTGTCAATAAAATGATCTCCTTTATGGCAAGGTAATTTTCTTCAGGATTGGAAAATGCATCCAATTATAATACACTAGTTCTAATTGGCCAATTTAAAAAATTGCAATGGAACAGGGGTGGGATTTCTGCGGACTTCTCCCATGCCCTCTGTAATTCACGGGAAACCCTGCAGAAGTGACATGAATGATCATTCACATCACTGCTTCTGGATTTCAGCCAATAGATTAGGTGGGTTATAGGGGGATGGGTCTGGGTGGGATGCTCCAAGGGTTGGTGTGGACTTGTTGGGCCGAAGGGCCCGTTTCCACACTGTAGGAATTCTAAGATTCTAAGTAATTGCTCCAGTAAAGTTGGAGCTAAAAGCCAGATGACACCCTACAGAAACTTCAGGTTAAAGTGGACTTGCACATGCCTACATATGAGATCCATGCTTGAAGGACACATGCCAAGTAAACCACTACCACTTAATGCCTATAGCAAAGGCAAGAAAGCATTAATGACTTTGAATAGTCAGTGGATAGTGCAATGATTCCAATTACATAATCTAGTGTTGGTTCAGCTCTTCCTGGTACAGCACAGTGCATAAGGAGTCCTACTCTTCTTCAGACTCCATTAATAACATACCGTTTCACACCTATGTTACAGACCAAGTGGGAAGGGTTGGTAGTGTGTTTGGTCCTTGGGTGTTTCACTGCGGCTCCTCAACACAAATCTTCGTGATGTAGGCAGTAACATTCTCAGAGGGCACATCGATGAGATCTCGTCACATTCAATTTTACAAACACTCAACCTACAAATTGAAACCGAGCCTAGTGTAGAATTTATCTTCAAGTGAACTGCTCGAGAAGGCAGCTCAACATCCCTTTCTCAAGAGCAACTAGGGCCAGGCAATATATAGTAGTCCAGCTGGTGATGAACACATCCCACAAGTGAATAAATAGAAAATAAAAGACACTTTTGTCTGTTTACTCTGCAAACACTGTGCTTTCTGTTCTTCGTTCTAAATTTCTGGCATCTGCAGCAAGTTTATGTTTTTGCTTTCGTATTGAAATAAGCCATTCTTTAAAAAAAACAACAAATTCTCACAACTCACAGCAAGCAGAAGATACATCTATCAGAATGCCATAGAAACTATTTGTGATGCTTGTATAAAGGAGCCATAACAAGTAAAGTTCAATTCTATTTATTGCGAGTGAAATGCTTGACCTACTTTACAAAAATCCTGTAAAGCTGACTTGTGCAATTTCGTTCCCTCAGCACTGTTAAAGGCAAGCTGGGCCACATACTGTGCTCAGAATGTTCATGGATTTATTTATCGTTGTCTGGCCAATTATATCTTTATTATATATCCCTCATTATCATGTGGCGATTAAAGAACATTGACTGTTGGTAATGAGGAATACCCTGGCAATGGAACAAAGCAGAACAAGAAAAGTTACTTGCATCTCCTTGAAACAGAATTCTTAATTATTGTCACTAACAATTCAGGAACAGGAAGACACCCCATCGTCTAAGTTTTTCCTTTTATCGAGAAGAGATTAATTTTCTTGGCTTAAACAAATATGAAGACAGAAACAAGTCGTAGCCTGATTCTAGGTTGTTGCATTTGCACAGTTTAACAAGAGATCTCAATATTGCCCCAATCTGTCACTTCTCTGTACTCATTCTCTCCACTTCACACTCTCATCGTAAGTGCTACAATTTATCCATATAGGGCATTATGCTGTCTTCCAACGACTTAGAGGGGGCGGGGGAAGAATATCATCAGTGACTATTTGAACATAGGAGGCCTCACAGCCTGAGATATCTACTTGAGGGACAGAGCTCATAGAAAGTATTTGACCCCAGGAACTTTGAACTTTTCTGGCTCAGTCAGTAATTTGAAAGGTGTGTGCACTGGACCAATATAGTCCTTCACTTTTGATTTTCTGCTTCATTAGTGTCTTAGTACTGATCTGTTAAACCTTCAAATGGTCTAGATCAAAAATCCCCAAATTCTCACCCTTGTATAACTGAACTGAGCTCCAGTGTCAAGAGATTCTCTGGTCTTGTACTGTCCCCAGATGTTCGCAGGTTCTCCTTTTCCATAATGATAGCCCTTCAGCAGAAAGCTTATGAAGTAGCTCATGTCTCACAACCCAGTTGGGAAGGGAGGCAAGGGCCTCGTGGTATTATCGCTAGACTGTTAATCCAGAGACCCAAGTAATGTTCTGGGGACCTGGTTTCGAATCCTGCCACGGCGGATGGTGGAATTTGAATTCAGTAAATATCTGGAATTAAGAATCTAATGAAGACCGTGAATACATTGTCAATTGTCAGGAAAAACCCATCTGGTTCTCTAATGCCCTTAAGGGATGGAAACTGCCATCTGGAGTCACATGTAGGCCCATGTGACCCCAGATGCACAGCAACATTGTTGACTCATAACTGCCCTCTGGGCAATTAGGGATGGGCAATAAATGCTGCCTAGTCAGTGACACCCTTACCCTGTGAATGAATGGGGAAAAAAAATTGCACCATTCATTGTTTCAGAGAGGTTCATTGTGACCAGCCAAAGTTAAGGAATCGAGATCTACATTGGAGCTCAGCACAAAATTGTCTGTCTCATAGCTCAGGAGCTCACTTAGCCTGGGCTGGGCAGGATCTTTGCCTGGTCGTTCTGCTTCATCATACTTAGAGCAACCATTATCCCATAGTCTTCATATCTCTGATTGCTGATTGTCAGACCCAGAGTGGATGGAGCAGCAGGCTAGTTAAACAATACACAAGATGGTCTAAGTTATTCGGTCTCCTTGGTATTCCTGCCACATGCCTATAAGGTGGTTAACTGGATTTCTATTGGTGCTGCACCATAGGCTCACAGCTACCTTAACCATGCTTTCTTCCATCCCACTTGCTATAAAGGGGTCAATTCTATTCTCCCAGTCTCTCTGCCTCCATTGCATCAGTTCTGATGATGCCACCTCCCATCCCAGTGTTTCTGCTATGCATTCTCTTCCTCAGCAAAGGCTCGCCCAACCTCCATAGTTCACAGGCCCACTCCTTCAAATCTACACCTTTCAGTTTCTGTGGTCTTTCTCTCCCCCATCACCACCACAGGGCTCCTGCTGTCCTCACCTTCCAGCCCACCATTTCCCACCAGCAGCAGCTCGCTCTTCCACAGAATTACAAAGGCTTTGTTCTCTCCGAGGCATCTTGGTGCACTCTCCCATCATCTGCTCTCCTTCTCACAGTCCCTTTCCTGTGCAAGCACGGGAAATACTACACACCTGTCCTTTCACCTTCTCCCTTCCAGCCGTCCAAGGCCCCTTCACCAGTGAAACTGTGATTTACTCAAACCCCCTTTCAATTTGGTACACTGTATTCATCACCCGCCGTCTGATTTCTTCATGCTTAGAACAAACAAGAGTCTCACAGCAATTGAAACAGTACAACAAATAGCCACACACAACAAAAGGAATCTGGACAGAACAATGGTAAAGCCACATCCAGAATATTCTGTAAAGCTTTGTTCTCCTTATTTAAAGAAAGGTATACTTATTTGCAGTCTAATGAATATTCTCAAGTTGACTCCTGGGAAGAAAGGGTCATCTTATTATGAGAGATTGAGCGGAAAGAGCCTATCTTATCTGGAATTTAGAGGAACGAAGGGTGATCTTATTTAAATGTACAAAGGTTTAATTAGAGGGCTAACAGGGCAGATGTCGAGAGGCTGTTTCTCCTGGCTGGATCACTTAAGACAAGAAGTCATGGCTTCAAAATAAGGGGACAGCCATTTCTTAGTGAGCTGAGGAGGAATTTCTTCAATCACAAGGTTGACAATCTGTGGATTCTCCGCCAGTTGTGAGATCCAACATTGATTCAAGATTGATTGTTGTGAATCACTAAAGGATTTCAGGAGACAGAGCTGGAGGCATGGAACAGCGCAGTAAAACCTCAATCATGTCTTTGCTAAATGACCCATTCTTGCAGCTAATTCTAGTGTTCTTATCTGTATGAGATCTGTTGTGTTCAATTTAGCTTTAATTAGAATTATAGACAGTTTTGGGAGAACAAACTGAAAGATAGTTTAGTCCTCATTATCTATAAGACCAATTTGTACAAATTGTTTTCACAAGTTTCACAGAATTTATTAAATTAATCATAATAAGGACAAAAGACTAGTAATCCAAAAGAGCTGTGGTCAGGAATTAAAGAAAAGGGCAGTGGCCAGTTATTCCATACTGGGATACCAGCTCACATCCTCTGGCTGAGTGAGCACATGTCTCTTGTTCTGTTCTGTTGATTGATGTTCTAATCCTGTGTTCTTACTATTAAACAAACCATTAAAGATAGTTGCTTATTAACCCTCATTAGCCACTGCCCCTGTACATGACCAGAGGCACCCTGAACTCCGATTAGATTACCAGTACAACAGCAATCTCAGATTGGCTGGGCAATACATGGACATATTTCTTAAGGGTGATAATTGACTTACTGATATGACTATCTACTATCTCTGACTTGTTCCTTAACAGCTCAATCACTCAATCAATTCATCCTGGAACAAATTAGCTGAAAAGTCACTTTGAAAAGGATTGAAATTTAACATAACACTGAAACTATATAGTCTGGCTTCTCGTAAGAAATCGTCACATACAACTGCTTACGGAATACTTTCAAAAGTAACATTGTTACAAAACTAAACCAATTCTAATAGCAAACGGTCTTGAGTTAAAGCTTTATTTTACCTCAAAGCACCTTCACATTTGTAAGCTGGAGTTTGTTAGCTTCAGCTATGCAGGCAAGTATTTGTTCATTTTTGACCTGAACACACATGATAGTTTGCACCCAGCAGAGTACAGGTTACAGAGACAGCCAAAAAGCATGATGGTACAGAATTTTACAATTGATCAAAACATTATTTTATTCCTTACTCATTTTCCCATTACGCATTAAGTGAACTATAGCTAATTAGTTTAAAAAAAATGCAGTCCTACAATGGAGCATCTGGACATGTGCTGTTTGAATGCTCTGTCCCACTCCCCTGTTGATCCCTCCTTCTGTTGCCTGCTACGTTTTGAAACTCAAGAAATCATGCTTCATCTTTCACGGGCTTTTTACAATTTAATGCCTGCAGTGTACAGGCAGGAATTTAAGAAACTAGCAAAAGACACGGGGACTACACCAGCAGGAAACTGAAGCAAAATAGTGCAGGTGCCAGAAATCTGAAATAAAAACTGAAAATGCTGGGAACTCTGATCAGGTTTGTCAGCATCTGTGGACAGAGAACCAGAAGATAAATTAGATAAGTGAAATGTTGACATTGAGTACTTGGGAATGGTTTAAAAACATATTAGTGTTTTGTTTAAAGCTGTATGAAGCATTGGTGAGTCCACATCTAGAGTACTGTGCCTGGTTTGGGTTCCCTTATTTAAGCAAGGGCATAACTGCAATAGAAGCAGGTCAGTAATGATTCCTGGGATGGGAAGGTTATCCAATGAGGAAAGACTGAGCAGGTTGGGTCGCGTTCCATTGGCTTTTTGAAGAACAAAAACATGATCTTATTGAAAGGTCCTGTGTGGACGTGAAAGGGTGAATACTGAAAGGATGATCTCCCTTGTGGGAGAGATGAGAAAAAGTGAACACAGGTTGAAAATGAGGGATCTCCCTTTCAGGTTGGAGACTAATATTTGATTTATCTCTGATGGTCATGGGTCTGTAGACATTACCCCCAGCCCACGCTCCCCAATCCCCCCCAAGAACAGGTGATCATAAGAAATAAGAATTGGAGGAGGCCATTTGGCACCTCAAGCCTGCTCCACATTTTCAATAGCTTCGTGGCTGGTCTGACATGCTTCACACTCACTTTCCAGCCAAAGTGGGCAGCGAAGAGGAGTTGTCTCCACAATCAGCCATGATTTTATTGAATGGCAGAGTAGGCTCTCAATGGGTCAAATGCCTTACTCCTGCTCATAGTTTTCTAAGGGGGATGTTTGTATGGCCCGTTGCCTGCATTGGAAGAAGTTGGAGACTCTCTCTGTGGCCCCGCCTCCCCCTCAAAACCAAATGTAAATAAGGAACAAAATTTTCATTACTACTACTTTATTCTCATTACAACTCATTACAACCCAGGCATGAGCTTTTACTGTGACCAGACACACCAAACTGGATTTATTTTTTATCAGGAAGCTTGCATGGAACCAGACATGGCAACACATGCTAGCTTTGCACACATACGGTTTAAACTCTGACATTTGCCACCTTCACAATTACAGGCATTTCTTTTTGAATCAGCATCAAGTATATTTACTTGAAGGCTGAAGTATAGGAGGCTTTTCTTTAGTGGTTGCACTACCATAGGAATGACCTTCCAGAGGAATCCACAATGTCCTAACTGCGCCAAAGTGAGGCAAACCTTTTTACACAGGCAATCTCAGCTGCCTTTCAGCTGCAAGACCCTACCAAAACAGCATTCAGCTCCTCTGATGCTGCCTGGCCTGCTGTGCTCCTCCAGCTCCACACTGTGTTATCTCTGACTCCAGCATCAGCAGTTCTTGCTATCTCCATTCAGCTATTTTACATGTCTTTGGTTGAGGGAAGAATATTGACCAAGACACCGAGAGAATTCTTGTTCTGCCTTGGATCAGACAAAAAGAAACAGCATGAAATTAGACAGTGTCTTTTAGGATGACCCCCCCACGCAATTTCCAGCCACTTTGTAAAATTGCTGTAGTGCAGGAAATGTTGTGTGAGATGTCCAACCTGTTTTCAAATTGACAGAGCAGGCAGAATTGAGCCATGGCTTCGCATTACTCCCAGCCTCTGAGTCCATTATTCAGAGCTCAGTGAGACCACTCATTTCCCCTTCCTTGAAATCATGGTGTCCCGAGTCAGTAATCCAACACTGAACAGTAGCGATTGCAAGTGGAAACAGCCTCAGTCCACGATGATGCAGTCTGTCACCTTCAAACATTGCAGATAAACTATTTCACAACAAAACAACAGCACGGCAAGTGACTCATATCCAGCAGTGACACTGACTCCAGTTCTGCAGAGGTCCAAGTTCATAATTTAACATCAAGGTGATGGAAATGAACTGCCGCTTCCGGTGTGACAAGAAACTCGGAACGATTGGGAAACAGTTCTGTCGGGAAGGACGGTGGGGTCTAGTGCAGTGGAGAAATAGAAATGAACAGTTATTGCTTTTCCTATTTCACTGCTTTCGAGTCCCATCCCGAAGCTGGTGGCCTGTGCTGCGGACTGGGTCGACAGACACTGAGTGTCTTTTTGTCATGTGTAAGTGAGGACGGCAAGGAAGTTGTTTTAGCTCAAATCACCTGGCCCACGGATTGAGTGGATTGCCATTTTTGCCCTCCACTAATGTTAAAGTCCCATGCCTGCCTAAGGACTTAGGAAATAGGGGTAAGAGTAGGCCATTCAGCCCCTCAGTCCTGCCTCACGATTCACGGACAATCGGCCATGGAGCTCAGTTGGAATCTCACCCTCGCACTCAAACACCAACAGGTTCTTTTCATGACCAAGAAACATCCCTTCTGTGTCTTGCCTCTGACTGTGTGTGGAACTTCCAATCAGGAAAAATTATCCGGGAGCCTGGAATTGTTTTAATTTCAAAAATATACTTTATTCATAAAAATCTTTACACACATACGTAGTCACTAGACCAGTTTGATTCAGTACAGTTTGTACTATATGAATAACAAGCAAACATAAGGTATTCTTTACCTAGACATAACTGTATTTATATACATTTGAGGGACCGTGAGGATTCAATAAACAACCCCTCATTTAACTTCATCAGGAAGACCTCAGACTTTCCCCACTGCTCATTGGCAACAGCTGCCCCAAGCTTTAATGCGTCCCTCAGCACATAGTCCTGGACCTTGAAATGTGCCAGTCTGCAACAGTCAGAGTCAATTCCTTGCTCTGGACGACCAACAAGTTTCGGGGAAACCAAAGAGCATCTTTCACTGCGTTGATGGTCCTCCGGGTGCACTCGATGTTTGTCTCTGTGCACGTCCCAGGGAACAGACCAAGAAGCGCAGAGCCCTACATCACTGAGCTGCTCAGGATGAACCTTGACAAAAACCACTGCATCTCTTTCCAGACTTTCTTTGCAAAGGCACATTCCAGAAGGAGCTGTGAGACAGTCCCTAACCACCACAGCTGCTTCAAGGGCAGCATGCGCAGACCAAACACCATCTTTCACCCAGTTGACGCTTCTTTCCCCAGAGTCTTAACCCTCCATTCTCAAACATGTCAACAGACACCATGGATAATGTTCAGGGGTCTCAGCCTGTCTCAAGTCAACTCTCTCTCCTCCAACATTTACTAGTGTGCTGCAATGTTGTGTGCAGCACTGAGAACTTGCACACATTTCAAGTATAAAGCATCTTATTTCATGTAGCTCAGTTGTATTTTTAAATGAGAGATTGTGCTCTTTTTAAAGATACGCTGATTTAATTTTTT